>LOJH01013696.1:0-24646 GCA_001685095.1 Ellobius talpinus
GATGACGCATGAAGAAGGCTAATTGCCACGTGGCAACAGCGGCGCCCTACACACTGGAAATACACTAGTTACAGGGCATTTTTCAAGTGGGCAGAAGTAATCTCTTGCTGGAAGTGCACAACATGATTAGGAAGTGGCCACTTGGTTCTGCCCTGGTAGTCAGCCTGGTCAGTATCCACTAGTGAAGTAAAAGTCCTAGCTGTGAGGAAACCTGGTAAGAGACACTAGTCATGCTAGTCACTGCTCAGTAATCGGCCTGGTTGAGAGTGACCAGAGGGCAGGGTAATGAGTTGATGAAGGACATCATAAACATCATTAGTGACAATGCTTCTGACCTCTGCTCATAAATTGACCCTGGAAGAGTAGGACCCAGTCAAACCACTATAAAGGAGCGAAGTGTTCACATAACACCAGGCCCTGACTGTTTCGTGGGTGGATTCTTTAGGGCCCTTAGGTCTCCCGTGATCCAGTACTGTTGATTTGTTTATGAATAGAGAGCGTGGTGGAAAACTTCGGATGTTTGCCTTGTGAACACAGACAAGCTGTGTTGGAGGGCATCTGGTATTGACAGACATGGAGCTGCAGAAGGGCACATGACCCCAGCAATGAGTGACGGTGAGAATCAAACTCAAGAAAACTCTAGTTACATAGAGGAAAAGGGTGAGGAGACTCCCAGGGACATAGTCCCCAGCAAAGAGCCACCGTAGCCTCATACAGCCCTGGGCCTGGGGAAGCAGTGGTATGGGATGGGGCTTCTGTCTTCTGGACAAGCCTGTGATGCTGTTACACCATGTTCCATGTGGGGGACAGATGATACATTACTGTTACTTGAAGTCACATTCTTAGGAAATGCACATGACATGGCCCAGGCCATGTGACCATCTGTACTCTCTGTTGGGTTTGGGAGATGTGTGGATGGCTGTGGGGAGAAAAGATAAGAGACAGAGCAGATGACGCAGAACAAGCCCAAGTCTCAGCAGTTCCTGAATCCAAGGAGGGGACAAAGGGGGAATTGACCTTGTTCCACGTCTGAAGTTTAGGATTATGTTCCATTACGAGAGTTCATGGTATGTGCCTACCTTGTTTAGTTTAACTGTGCTTTGAAGGACCTTAGTGCTCATTTTGAGTGACGTTCTATTGACTTCGTGGATTTGGATGGATGCTGTACGCATAACTTGCATGAAATTATGAAGATCTTGTTTGTGTTTCTCCCCTCTCCTCATCTTAGGTGAATGAGAACTTTGCCATCGATTTGATAGCAGAGCAGCCTGTGAATGAGGTGGACCATCGGATCATAGCCTGCGATGGCGGTGGTGGTGCCCTGGGCCACCCCAAGGTGTACATAAATTTGGTATGGAGCTAAGCAGCCTGCTGTTTCTTGATGCTCACCTTCCCTCCCATCCACCTGCCCTGGCTCCAGGTGTCCTCACCATGCATGGAGTGGACCCAGACAACAGCCACAGCCCGAGGTTCAGTCTCTGCCTCGTGTTTTCACGGGCATTTCTGCTTGATACTGTATTTCAAGTTCAGCCTGGCTTTCATTGTGCTGTCTAATTGGGGTTCGAGGTAAAATAAGAAAGTATGAGATATTTCCTTTTGAATCTTTTCAGGACAAAGAAACGAAAACGGGGACGTGTGGCTACTGTGGCCTTCAATTCAAGCAGCACCATTAGTGTGGGCTGTGTCCTGGTCCTCTGACACCTGTGCAACATCTGTCTCCACGTCAGGTGTCTAGGTGTGAGTCACTGCTCTGTGAGCAGTGTCCCTTATGAATAAAAGATGCTACCATCATGGACAATGAGGTGTTTGTTCCTTTCATAGTGTGAGCTTCTGGAAATGAATGCTCATGTAGCAAACAAGGGCAGGAGCAGCTTTGCTTCCGGAGCGGCTGCCCCTCTAGTGCTGGCTGCTGCACGTGGGTACCAGGCACTTCCTCAACTCTTCTCATGTGGGATGACCAGAGAAATGGCTAAGTGAAGGAGCAGCTAGAGGAGAGAATCACTTCTGCCTTTTACGCCCACACCATGTGACCAAGTCTGGGTGTCCTCAGTCTGTGTGGCAGAGCTGTACCCTCACCTCAGGTCAGGGTCCTCCCTCCTCATCCTTACCCTAGCAGAGCGTCTTCAGACCCCCTTGGAAGGCATTTACGGTTACAGGCCCAGTGAAAAGTGTGCTGTGTACTTAACCCAGGGTTCTAATGTGTACTGGTATGGCACCAGTAACAGCAGCTGGCTGGAAAGGCATTCACAAGGATGTGGATGCTCCCGAGGGAGGAGGTGGGGCCCCCTAGAGAAATGTTTGCACTGGTAGAGGTTCTTTTGCTCTGCCTGTACCCTGATCAATGTCTAGGAAAAGCTTTGCAGTACTGGCTGGCCTGGACCTCTGGGTGCCCAAGGCTCCGTAGCTGAATGGCCGGTAGTCAAAGGAAGGACCATGTTTGCACCAGTCTGTCTTCTACATCTAGCCTGTTTGGACATAGCTGCAGGATCATCTAGGGATTGTGGAGACTTAATGGTTGTTTTTTTTTTTTTTTTTAAATCTGGTCCTAGCTGTTTTGAAATAACGGCAAAAGCAGCCTTCAGGAGTTGGAGTTGGGCTTTGCCAGCAAAGCTGTCCTTGTCATGTAGTTTTCTCAAGGCTCTGGTGTGTTCAGAGCCGCCGGTCACCAGTACGAGGGCCAGCCAGCCGGCTAATGGGCTGATCGCCCTGTGCTCAAGCAGCTGGATCACAGGGACGGGCCTGCCATTAGCTTCCTTAGTATTTAACAGTGCTGACAATGCTTGATGTGGGCCCCTCTAATATACAAACATGGGGACTCTAAGGGAGGGTAGAGAATGTGAGGATATGGGGAACTCAAAGGAGGACAGGACCCTCGGGCATGAGAAAGGACATAAGTAAGCTAATTCTGAGTTTTTACAAAGTCTGGTTAGGAGAAAAAAAATGGCAGAATAGAAACATCTTCTTGTGTCTGTGCAAGTAGGTCAGGGGGAAAGGAGAGACTATCTTCCCATGAGAGAAAGCAAGGGAAAAATCTAGGTAGTACTCAAATAACAGGAAACTTTGTATTTTTTAATTTTTAAAATATTTTTTATTTATGGGTGTGGGTCTATTCAGGTGAGTGTAGTGCCTCTGGACACCAGAAGAAGGGGCTGGGGCTGGGGCTGGAGTTACCAGCGGTTGTGAGCTGCCTGGTGTGCATCGGGTGCTCTAAAAAGAGCAGAGTGGGTTCTTCACCACTGAGATGTCTCTCTGGCCCGAAGTTTGTAAAACTGGTTATTACAGTTTTGCATATGGACAGCTTTCACGCTGATTGTTTCCCCCGTCCCTCAACCCCCACAAAGCTTTCCTGTTTGTGTCTGCTTTGTTTTGTGATCCACTGAGATTGACAGGTCATCTGTGTGACCATGGGCTTGTAGCAATTAGCCGGAGTCTGGTACGCTCTGCAGTGGGCACAGAACTGAAAAGAGTGATGTCCCTGTCCTAGAATGTATTGCTAGCAAAGGTAAAGGGTGGGTCCCCTGAAGCCCCTCCCCGTTCCATTGTTAAGGCCCCCGTACAGGTAACTATAGGTTCTGTGAGTTAGTGATTGTGATGGTTGTATCCAGGCTAGAGCATAGCAGTTCCTAGCCCCTGGTCAAATCTGCTGGATCTCACATGCTTCTTGCCACCTGGTCCTTAATGTTCGCTGAGCCTTCATCACTTACACTTCAAATTTTGGGCACCCCTGTGTGTTTCCCTTTACCACTGTTTGTTGTAAGGAGAGACTTCTCTGATTAATGCCGGGAACACTTTTGTTTATAGATAGAAGCCCTGTTAGGTCAGTTTAGTTAACCAGAAATATGCTCCCTGTGGGCCTATGGCTTCCCCAGATCTGGGTTGCTAGCTAGGCCTACAGTACCAGGTGCAGGTATACCCCCTGTGGAGTGGGAGCTGAACCCAGGAAGACGACGGTTGGTTACCCCCACCACAGTCAATTTGCTACCGCACAAGTGGGCACGTGTTGCTTTCCAATAGATTTCTCCATATTACCCTAACTGGCACCCATATCACCCCACCTCTTTCCTTCTCTAAACCTTTACACCCCAGTATTGCCCTTTTCACTTTTAACACGTTTTACTATTCCCTGTCCCTTAAGGTCCCTGCCCTGTTCCTTCTTCCCTGGTTCCTGGCTTCCACAGGTATCCCTGTTAGACATATTGAACTAAAGAGTTGAAGCAAAAATCTTCATGGGAGAGAAAATTTGGCATTTGTCCTTTGGGGCCTGGGTTACCTCACTCAGAATAATTTTCTTTAATTCCATTTATTTCCCTGCACGTTTTATTTTTCTTTGTAATGGAGCCATATCCCGTTGTGTATATATACACCACATTTACATTATCCATGTACTACCACTTAAAGGACATCTAAGGGGCAACCATCTCCTAGCTGTTGGGAATAGGACAGTAGTGAGCGTGGACATACAGTAGATATCCCTGTTGTGGGAACAGCTGGGTCGTGTGGTAGTCTTTAGAAGCCTCGAGACTGATTTCGCGAGCGGCTGCACTCATTCACATCCCCACCCTTAGTTCATGCGTTCTCCTTTCCTCGTCTCTGCACCAGCGTTTCTTGTGTCTGCTGTTCTCCATGGCTGTTCCAGCTGGGGCAAGAAGGAGTCCTAAATGAGTTTTAACTCCCTGGTCCTTCATCCTCAGCCATCATAAGGATGCTGAACCCTTTCTTAGGTGTTTCCTACCTATTTGTCTTTCTTCTTTTGAGAACTTTCTGTTTAGTTCTGTACTCTTTTTTTTTAATTGTGTTGGTTTTGCATGCTTGTGTTTAGTTTTTTTATATTCTTTGTATTTTTTTATATGTTCTTGTCACTAATCCTCTTTCAGACGCCCAGCGAGCAAAGACTCTCTCCCATCCTGTAGGCCATGTCTCAATTGAATTTGTTTTTCCGTGAGACGCTTTTCTTGAAAACCCATTTGTAGGAGTAACAGGAACTCTTAAGATATGAAGCCAGAATGGCAATGCAGAGAAAAGCTGAAAACAAGCTGCAGTGACTGGATTCCTATAAGGAGGCAGGGCTAGACTCTGAAATACAAGGTCAACTGGAAGGTCCCCCCATGAGACGACTGTACACCTACAGCCCTACTTGCAAGAGGAGGCCTACAGTTCACATCATCTATAGTCCCATAGCGTGACTGCCTACATGGAAAGCCAGCTCTAGAGAAGTAACTAATTGTATTATGTCAGAAGCCATCCTGACATGAAGACTACTGTTAGGGGCTGGACTGCCTCCAGGGAACAAGAAGTTGGGCACCATCCAGGGTCCCTGTGAACACTGCATCATACTGAGTGTGTGGAAGACTTCTACACTAGACAGTTGTGGCTGGAAAGAGACACTGAGGTGTTTGAGCAGAGGGGATGTGTAGCTTCACTGTTCCCACGCTCTGTGATGGGGAGATGTCATATATGGGATACCTAGGGAGTAGCTCTGAGGCTGCCAAGGCCACTAGTGGTCAAGGCCTGGCATCCCCACTAGTAGGTCTTTAAATATTCCCTGCCCACGCCTATGGTACATGCTGCTTTGAGACTATCATGGTCATGCACGCAGACTGAGTTCTGTAAACTGATTGTATGAGCACCCCAGGGCAACCCACATAATCCCAAAGTTTGGTCAGTGAGAGGGCTTGCTGAGAGAACATACCGACTCCTAGCCAACAGACAGGCAGGGTGTTAGAATGAGCATTGTGCAAAGAATGAATGTCTTCCCTCAGAACAGGAACTTCTGACTCAGGCAGCTTGACTCCAAGTCGCTGGAGTCTGAAAGCGGTTGCCAGCAGCTGTTCTCACATCTGACAGATCAGATTTCAAGGTTACTAGACAGAGGAAAATGTCCTCACACGTGTGGGACCGGGTAGCTCAAGCCTGAGGTGACACATCAGAACTTCTTTTCAAGACAGAAAAGTCACATGCAAGCTGGAGGAAATGTTGGAAGCTCACATGGCAAAAAGTTTCTGGTCATGCATGACATCGGTTGACATGAAAGGTTAGCATGAGGGAAGTAGTGAAGGCACAGAGAGAAACAGGCCAGCGGGTGTGAGAAGACATGGATCCTGTCTCTGTAGTGATCTGGCATCAGACCGCACTGTGAGTTATATACCTGAATGGGCAGAAGGTTTTAATTTGGAATTTATCTTGAGTTACGATGGCTAAGTATGAAGACTTACATAAAAGGCTATTTGTGGAGAACTATTGGCAATGGGCCAATTGTATAAAACTGTCCTGATTAGATTCCTTTGCTAATTCAATGATACAAAGGTATATAAACAGTAAAGTTCCTTGTTGGTTAGAATATATGCACAAAACAAGTGTTCAGAAAAGAGCAAAATGGCTCTGCTCCTGGACAGCTTTGCATCCTCGTGGGCCATGTATGCTCTTATTTACAGACTTTATTATTATTATTATTATTATTATTATTAGAATTGTGGCTAGAAAATTCTGGGAATGAGGTTTTGGGGGTGTTGACTGTCTTTTGTATACTTTTTGAAATTTGATAGTATACATGTCATATGAAAATACTGTTCCCATGAAAAAGATTTACACAGAAAAATGTCTCACTTATTACTAAAAGTTTCAGAGAAGAGAAAAATCCACCATGTTCCATCCGCATACTGGTGTCAGTCACTGTGTCCATACTGTGGTCCATGGTGATGAGAGAAGTGGCTGCAGCTTCTGGTGAACCTCACGTAGACTTTTCTGCATCCCCTCGTGCCCTGCTGCAGTCACCGAGACTTAGCCCTGGAGTATTTGAGTCTGAGTATTTGAGTCGTCTGCTGTCCTCTTGAGATTGGCAGTAATTGCACTTGAATGCACATATCTGCTTGTGTTCAACCATCACTACCAGCTACAAAATACCTCCAATACTGGAGGAACTAGATTTGGGAGGAATTTAATACTGTGTCAGTTTATCAGAAGAAGAAGAATAGTAGGTTTTCTCCTATGGTCTGTGACCTACCCAACATCAGGTTCTTGGCCCAGTTAATGGAGCCAGGCATGAGTTTCTTACCGTGTAGTGGACCTTAAATCCAACCAGAAAGTAGTTGATTGATCCCATAACACTGTGCCGCTATTGTACCAGGGGCATCACCTGCCCAGTCACAGGATTTATGGGTGGATACGATTCTTGATTACTTTTCTCCCCTGGCAGTGTGCCTAGCACCTTTTAGCACCATGGAAGCTATCGAGTAGGATGAAACTTCCGGGTGAGTACCAGCTTGATTTCTGTACGCTGTTGACTCAAGGATGTGGTGTCTTCAGCAATAGGGTCTTTCTTACCATCAAGTTATGTAGGATAATTAAGAACAGTGGTAATAACCTGTAATATTTGAGAATTGTTATATTATAGGACCCCGTGGATAAGAACTTGAAAAGAGGCAACCCATACCTGGCAGTAGGGTTTTTATTTGTTATCTACAGTGTCTGGAAGAGGCACTGCCCTCTCACATTATCAGGTAATTCCATTTGAACTCTCTTAGTTGTGTGTGTGTGTGTGTGTGCTCGTGCGTGCGTGTGTGCGTGCGTATGTTTAGGAAGCTTCTACAGTCTTTTAGTATTAATTTTTCTTCCCTACATTCTATTCTCTACTCTGGTGTCTTAGTGTTTTATTGCTGTGTAACAGTCCTGACTGTCCTAGAACTTGCTCTGTAGACCTGGGTGGCCTCAAGGTCACAGAGATCTGCCTGCCTCTGCCTCCTGAGTGTTGGGATCAAAGGCATGCACCACCACTGCCTGGCGGCAACTCCTATAACAGAAAGCATTTAATTAGGACTTGCTTACAGTTTTAGTCCATTGTCGTCGTGGTGGGGAGCATGGCAGCATGCAGGCACATGTGCCAGAGGAGAAGAAGCTGAGCATTCTTCATACTCTAGGAATGGCTTGGACTTTTGAAACTGCAAAGCCCATCCCCAGTGACACACTTCCTCCAGTAAGACCACATGCACTCCCACAAGCCACACCTCCTAATCTCTCAAGTAGTGCCACTCCCTGATGACCAGCCATTCAAATGTATGAGCCTATGGTGCCCAATCCTATTCAAACCACCACACCTGGCCTCCGATCCCCTATCCCACTTAAAGATTCCTGCTTCATTATTCCCTTTTCCCACCTCACACCACCTGTGTTCTATCCCCCATCCCTTGAAATCTTGCCGCATCCCCTACATGGCCCCTTACTGTTTTCTTGGCTCCTATGGGTACTCCACTTTAAACACATATCTGTAGATTTGAAGCTAGCATCCACATATGAGAGGAGACATGTGATGTTTGTCTTTCTGAGTCTGCATTACCTCACCCAGGATGATTGTTTTTAGCACCATCCATTTACCTGTGAATTTTATAATTTCATTTTTCTTTACAGCTGAGTAAAATCCTATTATGCAAATGCATCACTTTCTCATTATCCATTCATCAATCGAAGGACACATAGGCTGTTTCCATTTCTTGGCTTTTGTGAATAGAGCAGCAATGAACATGGTGAGGAGGTATCTCTGTAGGAGGATAGAGTCCTTTGGGAATATGCCCAAGAGTGATACATGTGGATCATCTGGGAGATCTATTTCTAGCTTTTTGAGGAACATCCATACTGATTTCCATAGTGGCTGCACCAGTTTGTACTAGTACTGAATAAGTGTTTATCTTTCCCTGTATTCATGCCAGCATTTCTTGGCAGTTTGTAAACCCTAGCCAATCTCACAAAGGGGGGTATTAATTTACCCTAAGTATCAATACTACATGTTGGGCAAAACAAGGCAAAGCAAAGCTTGAGTCTTCCAGAGCTTGCTGCTGACTGTGGCAAACATTCACTCTTTTCACCTCCTATCAGGACCCAGCCTGTACCCAGGTGGCAGGACTTCCGAGGTGGAAGAGGAATATGGAAGTAGCCTTCATGTTAGAGACCATTCTTGGTTGGTTGCCAAGCAAAGCTTCTCATCTGGCACAACATCAACAGGCTGGTAGCAAGCAGGACACTTTTGGTGAATTGGTTCTTCCTAGAAAAGGGGCGCAGGCCAAGGCACACTCAGACTACTCGTTCGCCCACAGCAGGTTTGAGAAGGGGCAGGGTCAGCAAGGCCATGTTGGGCTGCATCTGCGTGGCTGTTCATAACTCCTGGGTATCTGCACACATCTATGTAACTTCACCTAAACCCATGCCTGGGAGCCACAGCCACAGTTGTGAGGCTTCACCATGTCCAGATGCCAGCCTCGCTGTGGGAACTGGGCTCCGATACTCCAGGGGTCACCAAGCCTCCTGTCTATCCTGGGGCTGGATGGATAAACAGGGTGAATCCCTCTGTGAGTAGTGACATTACCCTGGGATCTTGCAAGACAGGCAGTAGTTGGCCAAGAGCCCCACCTGACCATGTCTGATGGCATGACAGTCCTACCCCAGCTCATGCACTGCCCAGGGCTCCCAACTATGTATGTATGCTTCCCAGCCTGCCAGGACAGGGGCGTGAACATTCTGGAAGTTATTCAGAGATGAAGCTGAGGCATTAGGAAGGGAAGAAGGAAGGGAAAGAGGAGGCCAGGACTCAGGGGAGTGATCCCATATTAACTCTGGAGCTGGAGGAGTCGGGAGCTCTGTGAGGCTCCCAGTGGCCCTGCGATTTTCTGAGGGTCAGGCTGGGCTGCTCAAATTTGACCTTGTATAACTACCCCTCCATCTTCTTGACCTGTTAGTTTCTACATCTGAATCGCAGGTGCTTTCTGTGGAGGATCATGTTCGCCCCAGCTCAGAAGGCATCTGGGTGAACACTCCTGGCAATACCCTAGCTGCATTGCCAGCCATGGATGGTTACCTTCACCCCCAACTCACTGTCTCATGGTCCAGCATGTACTGCCTTGTGGGGGACGGTGGCAGTGGCAGCATTGGAAATGAAAAATAATTTCAGGACTATAAGAGATAAACTCCAGGACACTTAAACATCGGGCTTTCCCAGGGCTCTGCAGAGGATAAGGACAGGTCCTCGGTGGGTGAGTGACGAGCTCTGTTGTTAGCACAGCTCCTAGATAGGTGGCTCCAGCCCTGGATAATGGGCAGCATCTGAGACCACGGGACTATTCTCCAAGGTGTGAGGTGGATTCTGAGCAGGACGCTTTGGATGTCCCTGGGCTCTCTTGCTATGGTCCTGAGACCTATCCCCTTCTACCACCAGGCAGAACATTCTGGAAAATATCATCAGTCATGGGATATGGTGAAAAGACTGGAATGTGTACTAATGTTTCCTGCAGAGTGTCTGTGGGTGGCCCTATTGCCTGGACACCCAGGCTCCCAGGAACCAGACCGTGATCTTTTCCCATTGATCCCTGCAGGAAGCAGTTGGTCCCATTTCCCTGGGTAGGTCAAGGATGGCCCCTGCCTGCCCACCAGAGGGCAGTAGTGCACAGCTATCCTTCTGGTCTTAAAAACAGGTACCCTAGGGCCTGGGGTTTGGGTCCAAGTCCCTTGGAGAGGACCACACCCGACACAGTGCAGAGGTCCAGATTGTACAAATGACAATGTTCTTGGGAACAGTAGCAGATATTTGGGAGGATGTCTGAAGGTCAAGGGAAGCAAGGCCCTGCCCTGCAGAGCAGGTGTGGGCTCTCAGGGAGCCCCTCCTGTAACGTGAGAAACCTAAGGAAAAGGAGACCCTTCCCGTGCAGAATGTGCCAGCGTTGAGTTTTCACCTCTGAGCAGTGCCCTGTCCACACGTGGCTGAGAGCTGTCCTGCTTGGTGTGTGGGCAGCAGCTTCTCCTGTAGAGGAGGCAGATGCTGAGACCCCTGGGCATCTGTATCTTCCCAGCCTCCAAGCTCCAAGCACCTAATCATCTAGATTGCCATGAAGGTGGCCTGTTAGTGCACCAAGAAGGTTATCAGGTGAGCTTCAGATCCCTGTGACTGCTTGCTGGCAAGCCCTGCTGGTCACATAGGTGGGAAACAGCTCATGAGAGTGGAGGCTGAGAGTTTTAGCACAGTTACCCTGTGGTCACACTCACCTCCCCTCTCCTCGGGGCCAATCTTATATTACAGTGTTAATCCACTAGACACGGGGGATTTTAAATTTCATTTTTGTGCGGTTATTTAAAGTTTAAACTGATAATGTCTAACCCAATTAAATTCCAGTCAATCGTGCTCTAAATGCACTAAGTCTTGTGAAATATGAATGAGGTGTCCCCGTGCTTCTTAACAACTTAATCTCCATGCCGAGGCTCTGCTCTTGGGATTACTGTGTCGAAGCTAGAAAGAAGCAAAGCGAGACAGACACATTCCGCCAGATCAGCTCGAGGACGGGGACTCCCAGCCCATGCCGAAGCCTTCTCATTGTCTTGCTCACGAGGCTTTCTGGCACATTTAGAATTCAGAACGTATGGCCAGTTGACAGGATGAGGGCACACATCAGGAGTAGCCTTAAAGGCAACTGACCACACTGGGCATCTCTCCTCCCTTACCTACCGCATGTGGCCTCCCAGTGCATTCTCTGCGTATGAATGCTAATAACAGCTGTTGTTGAATGTGGGCTCTGTTTTCCAGGCTTGCTCTCAGGATGTCTTGAGTCATGGCTGATGGAGTCTTGAAGCTGTGCTCCATTGGACGCCCACATCAACCCAGCAACACTGTCACAACAAGCAAAGCTGTTCATGTGTTCCAATACCCGTTTTCATGTTGGGATCCTTACTCTTGTATGGTGTTAGGAGGGGACACTGTAGAAGGACCTGTGAGAGTAGAGTCTCAAGAATGGCCCTGGGAGGTTGCCCTGGCTTTTCTAGGATTGACTTCCCTGTGGGAGGTAAAGCTTGGCTCTTCCTTGGAGCTCTTTCCCAAGTCTGTGGTCAGTGGTTGTCCACCATGACACATGAAGAGGCTGTGATTTCAGAACAACCCTGGTTGCCCTGGGGTTGATACAGAATGACGGCTCCTCAGTGTGGATGCTTTCTAAGGCTGTTTTCTTAGAAAGTGGCTCAGAGTCTTCAAATTCAACCTGGTGTAGCTTAAGACCAGGAAAAAAGAAACAAGCCTCTTAGGAGCAGAATAGAACAGCGTCGTTGAGACGTGGGTTTCACTGACTGAGTTGCCATCCAAACCCTAGGGATCAAAGGCAAAGTGAGTTTATCCTGGATCTTTCCAGCCAGGTACCCTGCTCAACTTCTGTGGCTAGCCCCACCTGTTGGTTCCATTGCATCTGCATACGCCAGCCAGGCACTGAGTGCAGGGTGCAGCAAGGTCGGTGGTCCCTCCTGAGGTTTGGCCAAAGGGAGACAAACAGGTCAGGCAGCAGACAGGCAGGACCCATGATTGCACCTGCCCACCCTCTGGGATTGCAAATCTGAGTCTGTCCTGTGGAATGGAGATTCAATCAGGGTGGGGAGTTCAAGACTGAGCTCGGGCTGATTCTCCTAAACCCTTGGGAGTCCGGGTAGCTCAGAGCTTCCATTCCAGGTGAGAAGTCTCTGAGGAGTGTCAGGAATGGCTTAGGGTTGGGCAGGGCAGTGTTCGTACAGAAGATCTGGAAATAGAAGCGAAGGCAGGCTGTGGGAGAACTGTGTTGGGTGGGAATGTGGCCCTTCAGAGGCCGGAAGGACTTCGTCCCAACTGCTATTCTCCCAGGCAGGTAAGAAAACATTTAAATTGCATATTCAATAGTTTGGATTGTTATATCACTTTTTAATTTTAATTTTTATTTCATTTTACATTCCAACCACAGTTCTCTCTCCTGCACCCCCAGCCTCCCTCCCAGCCCACCCCTCCCCCCCAAGCACTCATCCCATAGGGTAAGGCCTCCCATGGGAAGTCAACAAAGCCTGGCACATTAAGTTAAGGTAGAACCAAGTCCCCCATCCCCCTGCATTAAGGCTGAGCATGGCATCTCACCATAGGGAATGGGCTCCAAAAAGCTAGCTCACACACTAGGGAAAGATACTGGTCCCACTGCCAGTAGCCCTCAGACAGACCAAGCTACGTGAGTTATATCACTTTTTGAACTATGATAAAATATATACATGAAATTCACCATTTAGACATTTATTCTAGGGTTCTGAGTATTGAACTTAGTGCCTTGTGCATGCCAGGCAAACATGGGCTAGAGTCCAGGCTGCGACAGAGTCCAGCCCCAGGGTTCACCCTGTAATCATCTTTACATGTTAACTTTCATGACACTCTGGACACAGTGTACAACTATTACCACTGTCAACGCCAGAACATTCTCTGTCACCAAGAGATTTGAATCTCCCTTCCTTTTCCAACACCTGGTACCCCAACTGTACCTTCTGTTTCCATGAGTCTCCCGACTCCACAGACTTCACAGAAGTCATTCACAGTGTTTGCATTTTACAACTAACTAATCCCATGGGACACAATGTCTTCCAGGACCAGGGTGTTGGGGCAAGAGTCAGAACACCCCTCTTTTCAAGGTGAAATAATACTCTGCAGCCTGCCTGTAGTTTACCTGTCCATCATCCTCTGTTGGATACCTGGTTACTGCACTTTGTGGGTCCATGAAGGATGCTGCTGTGACTTTGGGTGGATAGGATCTCTTCCCTGTCCTCAGTTCCTTTAGGTAGATGTCCGGCAGTAGAATTGCTGGTTCCTGTGGAGAGCCTATGCTTACTCCTTTTGTTACTTAATGTTTTGCTTTTGGGGCTACAGAATGTTGGAGGGAGGCCCCTTGTTAGTTCCTGGCTACCCAGAACCGAAATAATCACACAGAAACTATATTGTTTAAAAGATTGCTTGGCCCATTAGCTCTAGCTTCTTACTCTTACATCTTAATTTAACCCATTTCTACTAATCTGAGTATGTCACGTGGCTGTGGCTTACTGGGTAAAGTTCCCTCCTGCTACATGGCTTCTCCCTGACTCTGCCTCCTTTCTCCCAGCATGCCATTTAGCTTTCCATGCCTACCTAAGTTCTGCCCTATCAATAGGCCAAGGCAGTTTCTTTACTCATTAATGGTAATCACAGCATACAGAATGAAATCCCACATCACAAGGACAACTACAGTTGGCACTCCAGGGCTGAGGACCTTTTCTAAGAGCTGGCATCTGGGACTCACTCGTCCCTCGATTAGGCTCTTGCCCTGACGTGGTGAGGCTAAACTCTACCAGGACAGCAGAAGGAAGAGGCACTGAGGTAACAGGTGAGTTTCACACAGGCTTCATGCCCAGCTGCTGCCATCCAGTGTGTCCGTCCGGCATTGCTGACCACTCTCTGCCAGTGTTGAACAGCCGCTGTACCACCGTTACCATCGCCTACCATCGCCTGTCACCGTAGCACCACCCCGGGGCACTCTCCACTTCCGCCACAACCCTCCTGTCACAGCCTTGCCCATGATTGCTCTCCACCGCCTTTGGCCACTGCCACCGCCCACCGCCCATCATTGCCTGCCTCCACATCACTGCTTTTTCCCACACCACTGCCTGCCGTTGTATTGCCTGCCTGTCCCCCACTGCCTGCCTGTCCCCCACTGCCTGCCTGTCCCCCACTGCCTCCACGACACCGCCATCATCACCCACCGCTACCTACCATTGACCACGGCCAACCCCTGGTCACCACCCCACACTCCACATCCGTGGTTCTCCAGTTCCTCTTTTGGCTACCTGCCCCCATCATCCACTCTTCCTCCTTAGCCTCCCACTTGGAGGCTCTAGACTGGCCATCTCATTCTCTGCATGCACCTACACACTCCCACATAGGTTACTTCTGTCTGTACCTAGCCTAGGACCTCCTGCCTGAGTGTGTTACTCTCCTGGATTTGTCTTTCTCCCTCTGGGGTGTTGCTTTCTTTGGTTGTGTTGCACTCTTGGGAGTGTGGGCCCTGTAAATTGTGACCCTTCTTTTGGGGTGTGGCTCTCGTGGTGGTATGACCGGTGGGAAGGATGTAGGGTTCCTGTGGGGTGTGTCCCCAGAGAATGTGGCCCTTCCAGTGGATTGTTACCCTCTTGGGAAGTTTGGATTCTGGGGGGTGGAGATGTGAGCATGTTGGCCCTCCTCCTGGGTTAACCCTATTCTTCCTCACGATTCCTGAGACTAGTCTGGGATGACCCTGGTCTCCAACCTCACATGGCCACTTTTTATTCCTTCTGCCTCAGTTTCTGGGCTCTTATCAGACAGGCCTTCACTGCCCATGACCAAAATTCTCCAGCCCTTTGCTTACTAGACTGGTGTCCTTTGGCACCAAGCATTGCCTCAGACTTTGAAAAGCCATAAACACTATATGGATAGAGCCCTGTCTCTGTCCTCCCAAGGTCCTCAGCAATCCAACATCAGTTCACAGAGGGGCTTCAATAAAATTCATGAGGCATCCTCAGGAGAGATGACCACGGAAGAAGGGCTGCTGGGAGCTTGCCCGCTTGGCCAGATCAGCTATGGAGTTTACCTGACTTTGATTACAGGGGTCAGAGAAGCCTGGACCAGCAGAAGCCACCATGGTGGTGCCTCCTCCCTGCATCCTCCCATCTCTTTGACTGCCCTAGTTGATGGGAAATTGAGTAGACGGCATGGAGAACAGAAACAGAAAGCCTGTTCACAGAAGTTGTGTGTGGTGTCCCAGGGCCCGGCTCCCAGCTGGGTCCTGTACTTGTAGGTGCTAGCCCATCTGCTTCTCCCTTGTGTTTCTTGTGCTTTGGAAGCTGTATGCAGGAACCTGTCCTCAGCGAGTGATTGTGTGTGGGGGGTGTGTGGTGGGGATAGGGGGAGGAGCCTCCCTCACCCATACCACTGCACTGTGGATGCTTCTCTTAATTTAGTTGACTGAGGTGCAGGCCTCTTCCTTAGCACACATATGCATGCTCTGTGGGAGTTACAGGGTCGGTATTAACCTGCATTGGGAATGGCATGCATTTCCTTTGCATGTGGCTGTTGTTTACTACCCTGGGGGCTTTTTCAAAGGAAAGGCCAGGCAGCCTGAGTGAGTGTCACCATTTCAGCGACAATTAGCCTACATAAGACAGTTCACAGTGAAATTTACTCCAGGGCCATATGAACCTTCACCAGAAACGTGTCTTTCCTGCTGCTACGGTGCCTCCCACCTGCCTTCCTGGGTCCACAGCCTTGCAGTCAAGAATGGCAACCCCAGGGGCAGAAGCAGCTGACTCAGGGAAGGATTCTGGGGGAGACTCGCTCTTATGGTTCTCCGTCCCTGCTATGCACCCCAGTGTCCCTGCTCCTGGCTCTGGCGTCTCCTCCCATCTACCCACCACCACCACCGACCACCATTCTCATCACTCTGGGGGTTCTCGGGCCCAGGATCCCTGATGAGACTCACAGACCCCAAGGTGGCCCTTTTGCCTTTGTGACCAGGTCTTGGATTCCCTGACAGTGCGGGTCTAGAATGTTTGTAATTGTGGCTGTCGCCTGTCAGCCTACAGCTTGCTCTATTACCTGTATCCTCGCCCCTACCAGAGACCCTGGGATCATTCACTGATGGACATCACCCTCTATCAGGCAACTTCTCCACCTCTGCCCTCGAGCCTCATGGGCCACAGGACCAGTCGGGGACATATTGCTGTGGTCACTTTCTAGGAGATAAGCTTGTGAGGCCCTCTTCTTGTCCATGGGCATTAGCAGGAGCTCCTGGTGTCTCCCAGGCTATAGGCGGCAGCACTTCCTGCCACAATTCCAGGTTCCCATCATCTTCCAGCTTCTGGCATAGTAAGGAACTTGGTTCTGATCTGTGAGCTTGGAAGAGAGCATGTGGGGTTCAGCTGTTTCTCAACAGCTACCTCAGGCCTCACACAGTGTTCTGAGACCCCGCCTGTCTCAACCCTAGACAGCCTAACGATAGAAGGCTGGCTCCCTATTCTTCAAGTCTCCTTTGATTGGTGTCAGAAGAAGACTTGGCATCCCTTTGGGCCTCAGCTCCTGGTACCATTCTCCTCCTCTAGAAAGGCCTGTCCCCCCACACCACATGGGGTCTGTTTGTGGCATGTACTCCTCAGACTCAGGTTTTAAAGCGCTGAAGTGTTCCTTGCAACAAAAGGACCGTGCCTGGCAACCACAATCCTGCTTTTCCCAAGTTTCCCAGTCTCCAGACCTCCCCAAAGTCCTGTGTCAAATGTGAGTGGCTGTGATGGGCTTGCCACCCCACCTTGGTGTGTCCTCAGAGGCTGAGAAGGTTCTAGAACCATATACAGGAAAATGCTTGCTCCATACACAGGCTGGAGACCCACTCCTTGGTTTTGTCTCTGTTATGGATGTGGGATTGTCTAGGAGACCAGGCAGCCTAGGCTCCCTGTGCCACCAGCCTGTGAGTTCCACTTGCCTGTCCTCCAGCCATCAAAGGGGATTAGCAGTAACAGCAGTCAGGAGGCAGAGAGAACAGACCTCCAAGATGTGGCCACCGCTCACAGCAGGAGGCTCACAATCAAATTCTAACGAAAGGTCACATTTGCAATAAGTAAGATGGAAATGTGGGTAATTGGTCGGGAGTGCTGATGCTTCTGTGGCCAAGAGCATTTGGATGGAGTCAAAACCTTTCTGCTCAGGTAATTAAAAATGAAATTTCACAGTATCATTAAAATGAGGGTGAGCCAGAGTATGATGATGTCATCATAAGAGGAAAACTCCCTTCAAGTGAGCATTTGTAGCCCTTTGTTAAAAAGGAACACAGCCTTGCTGTGGGTGGGGCGAGTACCCCCCCAAAGAATCTAAAGAACAGCATAAGCCCCGCAGAAAATCAGTTTACCAGGTCAGAAACAGGTGGAGGGATTGGCAGACAGTCTCCTACGATCCTGACTTTTCCGGTGATGAACAGAAGGGGATAAAGCTGGCCACATCCCTGGCCCCTCTGCCTTTCCAGACAAAGCGTTCTGGCCCACTGCTGCATCGTCTGGACCACGGATCAGTCAGTGTGATACGGGAAGGTTGCAGCTCAGCTGGCAGGCTGAAGAGGATGCCACTGCCACAGGGTAGGTGCTGGAAAATCAGAACGAAAGCTGCACCATGCAGCCTCGCCATTTCTGTAAATGAAGGTAAAATGTCACACCATCAAATAAAATGCAGCAGTACAGAAACTTCTGTTTTTATTTGTATAGTTTTAATAACTTTCCACCAGTTCCAACTTCTGGGCAAGACAGAAGCATGCTCTAGAGTCCTGTAGAGAGGCTGGGAGGCTGGGGAGAACCTGTCTGCTGCTGTGCCTAACGGTGGGAGCCTCTGTGATGTTACCAGGCTCAGAATAAAGGCCCTGTTGCTGCTGTTATGAGGCTCAGTGCTCTGGATGCTTGGGTGGTTTCTTTGTGCTTTAAGGGCCTCTGCTGTCCTTTGGTCACGGAATTACCTGAAGCTGCTGTCTTCTCTGCCAGCAACACAGGAAAGTGTCCCTAGCAAGTATCTTAAAAGAGACCTGGAGCCCCCCCATCATGTTGTTCCATATCTTTATTTTAAGATGTATTTTTGTGGTAAAAGTAGTTATTTACAAGGCTCATTTAATTTGTAAGTAGAACAGCTAATTTTAGCTCTTTTTTAAAAATATACACTGAAATAGAGATTTTGGGGGTGTGGTGACCAAAATGCTTATTAATTGAATTAAATTAAACTTTTTTAAATGTGAAAATGGAATGCTGTGCCAGGGAGAGGCCATTGTTCCTTGGGGCCCTTCTCCAGTAATTTTGGTATCTACTACCTTTTATCAACACAAGAAACGCAGTTTGAAGTTTCCTCCTTTTATCTGCAAGGCTGTTTCCTCCCACCTGCGAGTGAAATCCTTTTCCACCTCTGAGGAACAGAAACAGCAGAGAGAGTTTGTCAGGAAAGGTAATAGCCAGTGAAGGGACATTCCAGGACAGACGGGCGCCTGAGCCAGGCTAGTTTCCTTGAGCCACAGGCAGGCTTTGAGCACACAGTACTGATTTGCCCGCTCCCTTTGATAGCGGTGTTAACACAGCTGCTGGGGGCAGTGCCTGGCCCACTTCTCTTAGCAGAGGCAGGCCGCACTTTTGAGGACTCTAAGCCACCCCTCCTCTGCAGCCCCATATCTATCAGCCCCACGCATTCCTTCACAGGGGCAATAGGTGACGGATGACAATCTAAAGGCCTCCAGGGATGGCGTTCTGGGCTGAGCCAGCTCTGCTGGTTGGAGACCTTTGGGCCTCCTCTTACTCTCCCTTTGCAAAAGCTGCCATAGTCCATTGAGTCCACACGCTGGTCAGGCTTACAGGGACATTTTGTCAGCACTGTTTCCAGGCTGTCCTCACACGGTGGCCATTCAGGTTGCTGAGCCAGGCTTCTCCCCACCCACTCCCTCTGCCTCTTGAGGCTCTCTAAGGAGTCCTCTGTTAGGGTGTTTCCTTCCCCCACCATGTTGTCTTCTAGGTAGGCCCTCTGTCCTGATGACCTCCAACTTTTCCCTGAGAGCTAGCTCATTCATGAGCTTCTTGTCCTTGCTCTGGGGTACTTCAGAGTGGTTTATTTTTATTTTTATTTTAAGAGTCTCCAGGGCAAAAGAGACTTCCTAACACCTCTCCCTGATTCCATCAGGCAAGAAAGGGTGGATTCTATGCAGAGGACTTCCCAGGACCCTGCAGCTGCTCAGCTGGTTCTCACTACCTTTGCCGCCACTGAGGACCCATGAGAAGGTTTTGCGAGACTCCAGGAGACGGCCCCCTTCGGCATGTGGCAGGTTATGACAGGACAACAAGTGGTAACATCACCAGCTCACCCTAAGCCTAGAGGATATGGTGTGGTGTTCTTGCAAAGATCAACATGCTTGGCCACCTAATTTTCCTGTGCTCTGCTCATACCCTGCCTCAGACAGTGCAGAGCTAGGTTGTAGGCTCACTCACCATTGCCACAATGGACCCTGAGTGAAAATTAGCCCTTCTTGGAAGCCAGCCCATGGAGGCTAGTGTCTGAAGGCCAAGAGAGAGTGCACTGTGCTTCTACCTAAACCAGAAGCAGCGGCCCTGATGACAGTCTCTCCAGGAACATCAATTTTAATACGCTCGGGTGCCCTGCCCTGGTCTGGTCAATCTAAAGCTCACCATGTCATTCATTTCTACCTGTCTACTGCCGGGCTTTTCCTACCTTGTTTCATGTCTCTAATCTCCCTGGCTGGGTCCTGGATGGGCTGTAATGATCTGTCTCACCCTCCTATAGAACAATGTCAGTGATACCCAGAATGCTTAGGCCCAGATCCTGGCACTGGGCTTGCAGTGCATCCCTACCCCCAGGATCCATAGAGACCTGTGGGCTCAGACCCTAGTACATAAGGAACAGGTGCTCCTTTAATGATTCATCCAAATCCCAGCCTAGACCCAGCAGGCCCAGGTGTAGGGAGTCTCTCTCTCTCTCTCTCTCTCTCTCTCTTTCTCTCTCTTCAGGACTATCTCTTTTCTCACAGATCTAAAGGCAGAAGGAGGCTGCTATTTTGTCTCAGGACTCTGTAATCTAAGGACACCAGTCTGCTTTTGTCTCCCAGTCCCAGCCCCCCTTCTACCAGACTCTGGGGTTCTGGCTTGGACTAGCTATGGTTGTAGCCTAACTTCTCAATACCTACTTTTGTTCCCTCCACTTCTTAGGCCTGGGCAGGAAGGTTTGCTCACTCACATGGTGAACTTGTAACCTGTGACCCCATCACTTACACACATGTTGTAGGGTGAGTCAGCACACAACAGACAGGCAGCATCCAGTCTGGACAGCCAGTGTACATATACAACCACATGAAGTAGAAAACCTTCCCTATTAGCCCAACTCAAAGGCTAGAAACGCAAAGGAAGGGAAGCTTCCGTTAACAGTTATGTCTCCTTTGAAGCTGTGCCTGCGTATATTTAATTTTTTAAAATTAAAATAAACTATTACTGTGAACCCCATTTATTCCGCCTATAACTGAAGGAGCAGAATTTTTAAAAAACCAACCAGGCTTTTTTTAATGGGATTATAGGCCTTACCTCAATGGGAGATGGACTTTGTGGTAATCAGACTAGGACTTTAACATATGGCAGTTAAGCTCAATTGATACTAATGAGAGAGCAGTACTAGATATGAATGCGTAATATGCGGTAACCACAGTAAAAGCCAGGTTCGTGCAGTGATCTCACAATTTCCAGAAGCCTGGAGGAGCAAGCTTGCTGTGATGTTTCTGAACTCTAGATTCTTTCAGTTGTCACTCAAAGGCCTGAAGAAAATCCACTTTAAACACCCACACACACATTTCTGATTTACTGTGAATTAGGAGTCCTTGTTCAAATCAATTCTGATTCTTTTCCACTCTGCCAGAGGCCTCAGGGGACTGGGGGCAGAGCCTGGGTGCAGAGCCCATGTAGATTTGTGGACACATGTGCCTTAATGAGACAGAGGGCTTCCTAGTGGCCTTGGGGCTGACAAAGCTCTGCCTCCAGCATCTGAAGCCATTGTCACCTGCTCACACCTACTACAATAAGCTCCTTCTGGAAGCATCTGCTCTGCTTCCAGTGCAATGGTGCTCCAGTGCTCACTTCCAGTGAGTGAGTGGAACATGTACATGCCAGACGCGAGACACATGCCTTTCGTCACGTGTGTTTGTGTGTTTGATCCAGCCTGAGGGTAACTCTGGGGACTTACTGTGTCCTTCCTTCCCTGGCTCAGAAGACAGTTTCTAGGTAATTCCCTAAGGAATTTCTCAGGAAGGGAGATCTGGTCCCTTGGAATAAAAGAAGCTGCCTTATGATTAGACGCCCACGTCTAATGCAGGACTGGAGCTTGTGTGTGCAAGTAGGCACTCCCAACCTTACCCAGTCAGCTTTTATAATGTGCAGCCCCTAACAGTGCTCTTGGTGCCATCACAAAGCCGCTTGAAATGGGGGGCACACATTTCAAAAGTGAAGGCTTCTCCACTGCTAATTGTGAGTGGCTCCTTCCTCTTAGTTTCCAAAGAAATAAATTTTGAGGAAGATTTTAGCTCACCTGGGGGTTTGTTTCAGAAAAATTCTGTTGCTTATAAAGTCGTTTGTTATTTTGCTGTGATTTTATACACAATGGAAGGGTGAGGAAAAGGTCAGCAATAACTCTGCCGCTGCGTTTTAGCTTGGAAAAAATGTAATATTGATCGATAAGAAAATGGAAAAAGCACAACTATTAGCGCCTTACTTGATCTTCTGCGACCTTTACCCACCACGTCGATTTTATTCTTAAATGTTATGTCTACTGCTCAAAAGGTTTGTCCTGTTTAGTCCCTCATGTAATTAACACGTGCTCCTCTCCACGCTCTCTAATGTGGAAACAAGATGTGTGCCTTGATTTCCTTGTTGAACCACTGTCCTTAGATCGTATTTTCTCCACCACCCAAACCGGGTCACAGAGCACTGTGCAGTGGCTGTCACAACCCTGGCTTCCTGAAAATGTGAAGGTGAGTCTCTGCTTAGGCACAGAAGTTCTGTGCTACGGGGTTCATCTGAGCACGGCCCCTTGTGCCCAAGACACTGGGACTGAAGGACATAAGAGGTTCCTCTTCTTCCATGAAGAAGCTGACAGCCTCCTCGGGTCTGAGGAGGCCAAGATGCTCAACTGGCACATTGCAGCTCAGGGACCACACAGGTTCAGAAAGCAGCTCCACGTCCTGCAGGGAAGAGGTTCTTGCATGCCTCAGATGGGCCTCTAATGAGGCATGGAGCCTAGATGATTCCCAGGGTCAGACCTCCATCCCAGGAGGCACTGATGTGGTGATAGCTTGTGTCTAGTGTCTCTCTAGTATGAAGACCTAACTGCACATGCTCAGGTGGTGATGTGTACTCCAGGCCTGCCGAGGCCTCCAAAGGAGGAGAAAGTGATGCCAAAAACAGGGTGCAGAGACCGGTATCCCAGGACCCAACAGTGGGCAGAGGTTGGAGCGTCAGAGGCTTCTTAAAAAGCCAGGACAAGTTTGTTGGGGCCTCAACTGAATTGAGCAGGATCTCTCTCCCCTGGATGTATCTCCACTGGATGCTGTGTGGGACATTACTTGAAAACAGAGTTCTTATGTGTATAGTCAGGCTAAGATGAGGTCAAGTTAGCTTAGGGCCCTGGTTCCATGTGACCAAGGACTTAGAAAGAAGGTAGTTTGGACACAACATCTCAGGATGCACACTGTAGAAAGACAGAGACAAGGTGATGTATCTGAAACCAAGCAGCACTAAGGGTTTCTGGCAGTAGGAAGAGGCATGAGGCCAGCTGGGTGAATAGCAGCCTTGCTGAACCCTAGTTTCAGAGGTATGAGGAGCAATTTCTAGTTAGGACACCCCATCTGAAGGGCTCTGATGCTGCAGGCCCAGAGGATCAGTCTTAAGAGGGTAAAGGGATTACCATGGTTGTCTCAGTGGGAGGGAGGATGGAGTGAGAATTCTCTCTCTGCATACCACTCAAAGTAGGGGAGCAATGGAGAGGGAAGATTTGGTTGGGCCAGCATGGGCACACCGCTTTCCAATGGTCACATTGAGACCCTGCCTATTTCACTGCGGTCAAATCAGGAGGGCGGCCAAGGGATCCATCCACCACCATGCTTGGCACACACAAGGCCCAGGTAGCATCTGTTGCTGCTACTAAGCTGCCTCCAAACTAGGAAAGACAGAGCCACGTGGTTACTCCCTCAACAGGCCAGGTAACTCCATGGGTGTTCATGTTCCATGTATACCTGGTGGCCCTCTTATAGGCTACACTGTGGGGGACACATGCCGCTGGGGTCCAGATAAGAAGAAAGCTATAGGCTGTGAAAGGTCACCTTCAGTGTCTCTTCGTTGTGGCAAGAGTTTTCCTACCATTTCCGGGAAAAAAAACTGATCTGTGCTCTGTCAGCTGCTTGGCTGGAGGCTGATAGAGGTGTACAGTCATGAAGCACGTGGCTCTGTTTGCACAGGATGCAGGGCCTTGCCATTCTGGAAGTGAGAGTTCTGCAGACTTGCGGACTGAGTCCCGCTGCAGGGCCCTCTGAACCTGTCTTCACCTGGCTATCTGCTCTCTTCAGAGGCCCCTCTACATCTGTCCCTTTTCAGGAACAGTGGGGGAGGAAGGATGCAGATAAGCCTCCTGGGGTCCCTGGTTATCAGGCTTGACCTTTGGAGAGGCTGAGAGGGGAGTGTTGTCACCCTCAGAGATAGAGAGGTCATTTGGCTGGGAGCTGCCATCAGGCATCATGAGTGGTCAGAGGCAAGGCCATGCAAAGACAGCCTGGACTGGGGCCCTAGCTTGCCCTGTCAGCGCATTAGTGCAGACACCCAGACACATCAAGCTCTGGGGGCATATATGAATGACTGTGTTTGTCTATTCAGAAAGTTTTATGTCTGGGCATTTGTTCCTCAGGATCTGCTCTTACCTCATGATTGACACAGACAGCCAAGCAGGACTGTGGGTAGCATAGTCACTTGGCCTTCAGGAGGAAGCAAGGGTGACTGACTGAATGTGGCCTGTGAAGACATCAGCAGGCCCAGGAACAGCAGTCTCTCACCTGTGCAGAAAAGAAGAAAACAAGTTGCTTAATTCAGTGCAGACAAGGCATTGTGTGCTGCAGGGTGCTTGTTGACTAACAGGCTGGACGTGGGTTTGATTAAGTCTGCATTCCTATGTCTTCCAGCACTACCAAGAACACGGAGAGGGAAGGAATAAATTCTATGCTTTAAAAATAGAAATTTTGGGGCTGGAGAGATGGCTCAGTGGTTAAGAGCATTGCCTGCTCTTCCA
>LOJH01013697.1:448-20447 GCA_001685095.1 Ellobius talpinus
TCTCTCTCTCTCTCTCCCTCTCCCTCTCCCTCTCCCTCTCCCTCTCCCTCTCCTCTTTTTCCTTTCTCTTTTCTCCTCTCTCTATTAGTGATTGAACCTGGGGCCTAGTGCATGCCATGCAAGCTCTGTGACAGGCTGTCTTACATGCCTTGAACCAAAACGTCTCTGCACCATTGCAAATAGCTCTTTGTGCATTGCTGCACACCTCCAATGCTCTAGCAGACGATTTACAGTCAGCCTTTTCATTAAGCTGCAAAGAACCTCAAACTCAGCCAGAGGTAGATTAGGGCTTGCTGGGTTCCTGGGCACTCATAAAACCCTGGCCATATGTATGGCCATCATGGTTACCAGAAATATGTCAGAGCTCCTCAGACCCCTTGTAGACATCTCTTTCTCCAGTTATCTTCCCTATGTGGTTTTTTGATTACACTCTCCTTTGCCTTCATCAGTATCACTACTTCTAGAAGCTTTTATTGTGGAGCAGTTGCTGCTCCTGTCTCCACAAACGTCCTAAAGAGTTGTTCCCACCCATCGAACTATGAGTGGAGGCAAACGCTGAGAATGTGGCTTTCAGGGATTCCTCCAGCTGGTTAACTAGCAAGCCTTCTCTCAGAATGAGGGTTTGGGGGGTGCTCCAGTGACTGCCCTTCCCGAGAAGCTAATCTGGACAGTTTTTTTGTTTTATTTTATGTATATGAGTGATTTTTGACTGTGTGTCTGTGCAGCAGATCAGGTCTGGTGTCCATGAAGGGCAAAGAAAGTAATCTTTGAGGAGGGGATCTTTACTATCCATTCTGGATATACACATTTATACACATACATTAGTAATAAAAATTTTATATGTATGGTTGTAGAAATATATATGCACAAATATATAAATAGAATCTGCTGAGTCCGCTTTTGTTGTTTGTGTATGTGATTTCAGGGCTGACCACTTCGTACTGGATAACTAATTATGGGATTCAGCCACAAGAGAAGCTAATTCTCCCTTTCTCAGTAGCCCTTACTTGCCTGTAGCTCTTTGTCCAGGCATTAGACCCCATGGGATTTTCCTCTGCTCGTGTTACTGGGTCTATAGATGTTGTCATGTTCCAGGTATTGTTTAAGCAGCCATTTTGAGGAAATGCAACCTCACATCAGTCTTCCTGGCCCTCTCGCTCTTAAAATGTTTCCACCAGCTCTTTCTGAGGTGTCCTCTGAGCCTTAGGCTCAGGAGTCGATGCTATAGGCTGGTCCACTGGGGTTAGGCTCCCTGTCATCCTTTGACCTTCGCATTGTGTCCAGCTGTGGTTTCCGTGACGGTCTCCACATGTCGTGAAGAGAAGTTTCGTTGATGAAGGATGAGGGCTGTACTTACCTTTGGGCACGAGGATGAGTTTTAGAATTTGGTTAGGAGTGGGGCTGGTCTAGTGAAGTGGTGGTAACAGATTCTCTTCAAAGACCTCTTATGCCCCCTGTCGTTGGCTAAGTCTCTATACCAGGCATGGTTTCACGCCTATAAAGTGAGTCTTAAACCCAGCTACCCAGCTGTTATCTCCTGCCATGACCACCACTCCTGTGCCTTTAAGGATAGCTTGGCAAGCTGGTCATTGCTGTGGCTCACAGCTCCTGCAGCTGGACAGGACTCTTGACTGCTTGCCTCCCTTGGCAGCTTGCATAGTGCATTCTGGTCTGAGGAAGCTAGACTACAGGAAGGACTTTCAGGTTAGTTCCATCCAGAACCATCTGAGTCCTGTGTTCTAAGTGTGCAGTGTCTTCAGCAATAGGGTCTTAGCTTCACCCTCTGAGAGACAACCAAGGACAGCAGCAACCACCTACGTTAACCTACGTTAACCTGGACGACCCTGATCGGTGACTCAAATGGAGTGTTCTCATATTTAGCACTGGATTTTCATTGCCCTATGGCTCTTGTGGGGAGCGCCGTTTGACACATATATGTAAATATGTGTGTGTATATGCAGACACGTATGCACACTTATATATGTTGTACATACTTATAGGTAGATATGAAATAGGATTCCTGAGTCTTTTTCAAACAACTTTGATTTTATTTGTCTCTCCAGCCTCCTCCTTTTATATTGGCCTCCCCCGCCTCCCAACCAGAGTCACCCTCATCTTTCCTCTTTCCCTCCTCAGTGTTCAAGGACTGGCCTTCCAGGTGTGACACCCCTGGTTGAATCCCCCGTACTGTCCAAAAATGAAAAGGCTATCAGTATTAAGTTCTGTTTGTGTGATTCTTGCGAAACACGAGCTCCGTGCTTTAGTGCTCTCTTTATAACCCAATCTCGGCTTCGGCATTTTTGCCTGGTTCATTATAAACCAATTAACTTCAGATGGTTACTATTAACGGTAATAGTCATTAAGTGCTTTCTCCGGGCAATTGGTAGACACAGAACTATATAAGAAAGGTTCCTTTCTGTTCTTCTGCGGAGAGCTTATCAGCTCTGAGGTGCCACAGTATGCTATTCTGCTGAAGTTCATTGTTCTCAACAAAGAAAGTGTCAACGGACATAATGGAACCGTATTTTGTGTGTTACAGGTCACTTTGGAAACATATCTAAGTAGGACTTTTTTTTGTCTCCTTGTCCCACCTGGAATTTGAATATTAAAGTTTTCAGAATAAGTTCAGCACCGGCTTTAGCAAATAATGTACTTTATCTTCCTACCCATTGGACTACGGAAATTGTAGTCTCCCTTATTATTTGATAATCCACTTCAAAATAATGTCTCAGCTTGAGGTTGGGGAGAACAATTTCCCTGTGTGATGGAGACTCTCTGAGAATTGATTAAGGGGAAAAAAAATCTAGCCTTGATTCTGAATTAATTCTTTTCTAAAAATCCTTAAGACCTTCTTACAAATGGAAATTTTCTTTTGATACCATAGATTTTAATACTCATCAGAGGAACTGTACGACCTCAGAATAAAGCAGCCAAATCAATCCCATGTGTGAGCCCCTCACGCAGTGTGCCCTTGCATTGGTGGAACGAATATATGGACAAGGTAAAATTAAAAAAGACCAAAGGGGATTTGAAGATACCTACTTGGTTGCAGACATCAAATACACCAAGACATAGAGCATTATGGTGATTAATTTTGAGTCTCCATCTAGTTTGTTTGGCATTCGTGAAGCATGCTTTGGACATGCCTGTGAGGGCATTTCCATAGATGATTTCCTGAGGGAAAAGACCTGCCCTAAAAGTGGGGGGGGGAGTCCCAGACTGAATAAAAACAGAAAGGAGAACGCCAGTGAGACACTGCCATTCTTCTCTCTCTGCTGACCCGCCCAGATGTGCGCAGGCACCCTCCAGTGCCTGCTGCCCCCTCATTCCTTCCTGCTAGCTTGACCCTCCCCATGGCGATGGACTGTGCCCTCAACTCAGGAGCCAAAATAAATTCTTCTTCCATTGAGTTCCGTCTTGTCAGTTATGTGTTCGCAGCACGAGAAAACTAAGTAAGAGAGGAAAAGGAATCAAGTCTCTCAAGGAATGAGATGCGCTTTCTTAAAGCTTTTGTCATCTACCCCGTTGAACAGGTGACAGCGACAACAACAATGGCACTTAGTTTAGACACTGAAGGTCACTCTCGCACAGTGTGGAAGCAGAGGGAATGTCGGCGCGCTTAATCTCAATACAATGTCGCAAGCCTCTGTGCGATGTTAGAGACAGTATGCAATCCCAGCCATGCAGCAATGGCTCAGTGGCTCATTTCTGTTTGCATCAGACTCTGTCACCTCTTCATCCTTTCCTGGGGAAGAATGGGAGAAATAGAGAGTGTAGAGGCAAGTGTGACAGCCTCCACAGCTAGGGTTCACTATGCCCAATTCTCATTTGCTGTGACACTTGTCTCCTATGCCTAGCCTGGATGATGAATGGGTCAGGAAGGCAAGGATTAAACCCATTTTTACTGAATGCGGAGAGAAACGACTTCTTCGGTGTCCCCCAGAGGTACTAAGTACAAAACAGGACAAAGTATTCGAAAGCAAGAAGTGGCCCTGAGAAAAGTCGGAAAGACAGGAAATGAGGAATGGCTGTGATTTCTAGAACTAAGTAAATCTAGAGGCCTGGCCTTTCTGTTGATGCTGAAAGATCATGCTGTTTCTCCTCGATTCCCAAAGGTAAATGGGAATGATTTTTGTGTTTTAAAATATCAGTCAGTGGCTAGGAGCAACGATGAAGTGATTAGCAACCAAGATTCTATCAGTCATACAAAAAGTGATTTCTGAACAATCCCTCTGAATTTATTGTTTTCCTACTCTGTCCAGGAAGCTTTGAGCTTACTATCATTGTCCAATATCAAGCATCTGGGAACCACATTTTTGTATATAATAGCAAGTGTCATGTTTTTCTAGGAAAATCTTATTTAAACACAAACCTCTACAAATAAATCAGAGTTTATTTCTGACGTGTATGTTTGTGATGTTCATGTTAAAACTGTACTACTTCGACTCCATGTTCCTATGGTCAGGTAATTAGGAGCAGTGTGGGGGCAGGGCGAGTCGTGTCCTCAAGGGAAACCCTGCTGTAAGTTCTAGTTATGGACCAGAGAGACCCCTCCCAGAATAACATATGAATCTTCTTATATTCAGATATTCTGAATACTAGAGGCATAAAGGGTTAAAATCGTACAAGAAGAGGGGGGGAACCACAAAATGTGTGCATCTTAGAGTCGCCCAGAGATACCTCTGGGGCTGTGATAGTATTAAATATTAACGTCACACAATAAAATTACAGAAAACGCTAAATAATGAAAAATATCGCTCTGAAGCAGAACTGCCACTTGAGGGTGAGACGGGAGCACCAAGCAATCGCGGCATGACTCGGAATGCGCGCAGAGGCAAAGGCTAACTCAATCACTGGTTCCGTGTTGCTGCCGCGAAGTAATAAAAGTTGTAAGAGCAGACAGCCCTCACATTGCTTGAGGTTAAAAGAAGAAAATACTTTTGTGCTGTACTTTTTTTGAAGATCTGGTTTGCACAGTATAGAAATTTGCTACAGAATGTATCATTTATTAAAATTTGAGGCTTGAAACAACCTGGAAGGCAGATTCTTTTCTTCAAGTCAATCCTGATAGTCGCTGTCTCTAGAGATGGATTTCACCTTCATTTATAATCCCTTCCTGTCAAATGATTTCCTCAGAGAATGCGTTCATGGTAATCAAAGCAGGCAAACATCACAGCGGCGGCCATCTAGCAACCCTTTAGTTCATTCTTCATCCCCTGTGTCTGCTTCACGAGACATGCATGTGGGTGGTCGTTGTTCCTTAGATAACTAAATGCCCTCCAGAGGGTCAAGTATTTTCTTTAAAACCTCATTAGAACATTGCAACTTGTGTCAGGGACAGAAAACATACTGAGCTGCTTGAATGAGTCCTGTGCCACTGAGGCTTTTTAAGATGAATTCCAGAGGGAAAAGGAAGGGGAGAACAAAAGAGAACATCTTGGAATGCACAAAAGACATCTGAGAGATGAGTCCTTTGACCCAGATATCATAGTTTATAATACGTGTTTTGATACTTTCCTTGCTGTTGAAACAAAGTATCGGGCAAAAAGCAACCTAAGGAAGGGAGGTTTTCTTTTGCCTCAGTTATTTTGGAAGTCTGTCTTGGTGGGGAAGGGTGGGAAGCGGCTAATCGATTGCATCTGCCTTCCCCAAGCCAAAAGCAATCAATGCCGATGCTCAGCTCACTTTCCTTTGCTCCAGCCTCTGGTTTAGCGCTCCCCACAATCAAGATGGGTCTTCACACCCTAATTTACTTAATCTAGATAATCCCTCACAGATATACCCAGAGACTAACCTCATCTAGATAATCCCTCCCAGGCTTGCCTGAAGACTTACCTCCTAAGGTGATCCTAGATCCTGACAATTGAATGATCAATATTAACCTTCACAAGGGGCCTTCAAGTGACGAGCGACTTTGCCGTTCTCTTAGATCATGAGTTAGTTGGGTGTAGCTGTCTCTTATGATTTCAGAGTGTGTAGTGTGTGTTTGTCATAGGGTACGTGCCGTGATGTGTGGTAGATGCTCTCTATAAGTCTGGTGAATACGTGGAAAATATGAAGAAAGAAGGAAAGCAGGGAGGAAGAGATCTTCGAAAGAAAAAGTGATGGGGAGAGAAGAAAGAAATACTTTCAACAAAATCTAAAAATTATTTTCTCTTCCTGAGACCGCCCGGTCTTGGATCTTGTTTGAAAACGGCAGTCTGCGTTAACTGGCTTCTATCAGTGTTACCGCTTGAGGTTGTTTTGCGGTTCTCATGGAGGCTCCCAGACTAGCACTTAGTAAAACAGCACGGCGTTCACATCTGTTAGCCCTGCATCGAGAGCACTGATTGAAACTCTGCATCTCAGGAGAGGTCGTATCAGCAGGTGATGAGGTGGGTGGAGCAGAACCCCTTGAGTGCTGTATGCTTAAGGAGCCTGGGTTTTGGAGTGGGTAACATCCCCCTGCTCTTACCCATCCCCTTCAGCCAGTAGCTGGCAGGGCTATACCCAGCTGCAGATGCTGAGCCTGAAATACACCTGAAAGCACAGAGTGCTATTATCCCTCTGTTCTGCAAGATGCAAAACTTGCAGAAAATCTAAAGAGACAGACAGACACGGGCATCCTATAGCATACTACAGCTCCATCATACAGCTTTCATGTAGCCGTCTAACGCTCAGGCCAAGTTAACACATACATTAAAACTTATGGACCACAGAGCATTAGATGTGAAAAAAATGTTTGCAAACGTTTGACTAGGAGCAAAGCCGATGCCCTGAAATTTGGATCTCTGGACTTCTTCAGTATATAGCCTCCTCCCACTAATGTGGATGCTCAGCCCACTTTCCGTTGAGTAATTTTGATAAGTTGATGCCAAGGAAGGGCTCGAAGATGACAAGATCGAATTTGAGCCAAGCCCTACCTCTGTTACAGGTGAGCTATGTCACTGTGGTAGCATTCCTTGACTCCCCAAGGCTCTGCCACCTCACCTGAAAATGGGACCAAAGTAGAAATACCATCCTTCTGTCCACACACCGAACAAATATTTGCATTGCACATATTTGGAGAGCATCCCATTCCATAAGCTCTACGAGAAGAAGTTCTTGCTCTGATAAGCAACTATTAAGTGCCTGGCACAAGGGGAATCCAAAAGCATCAAATGAGGCCATCTACTGTAGAATGAAAACAAGCTTCTTGGATTTGAAAACCACGCCTTCCACTTCTCCGTGGCTGGGTGAGCCACGCCACCTCTCTGTGCCAGTTTCTGTTACCTGCAGAAAGAGAGGCTGAATGGATGGCGTTGGATCGTATGAAGACTGAACTGCATGCAAACATTAAGTGCTCAAACAGAAATGCTCCACAGATGCGAGTGACTTTTCAAACAATAATAATGACATTGATCGTGCTAGTGGGGGTATAAGAATGAAGAAGGCATAGCCCTCATCCTCAGTGAGTTTCTTGCTAGAGACTGACAGGTAAGCAATCTGGAAACAGGATACAGATGCAGTGACTTGATGTGGGAATACCCCTCTGTATGCTGTGAATACCAGTGGTTAATAAAGAATCTGCTTTGGGCCTATTGCAGTGCAGAATAGAACAAGGCAGTAATTCCAAGCAGATAGAGGAAGAGAGAGTAGGCGGAGTCAAGGAGAAGCCCAGTAACCTCCGCAGGAGATGCTGGTCACTTGACACCTGAGGGAACCTTACCGGTAGGCCACAACCACGTGGTGATACACAGATTAATAGAAATGGGTTCATTTAAGATATAAGAGCTAGTTAGGAATGTGCTTAAGTGATTGGCCAAGCAGTGTTTTAATTAATACAGTTCCCGTGTGGTTGTTTCAGGTCTGTGTGGTCGGGAATGAGCAGTCTTAGGTTACAATGACTGGTAACCATAGAAGTAAATCAGGTATTTGAAGCATAGCTAGTGTTGTCAGTAAGTAGCAAAATAGCATGTGAGCTCTAGGCAGTTTCTCAAACCAATTCCTCTCTCCCCAGTGAAAAAGAAACCTGTATGTGGTCATCAGAAATCACTGCTAGAATCTGTGGGCATCACAGGACGTATGTACCAATGTGGTTCCCTTTCTCTGTGCACCAATGTGATTCCCTTTCTCTTCTTTGAAAGATACTTCCTGTCATCCCTGCTTCCCACTGGGCAGGCTGTGGAGGCCTGCCGAGCAAAACCCTTTACTTCCTTCCTCTCCAGGGCAAGCTCTAAACACAGTGGCTTTTGGACTGCATTCCAGTGAGCGCTAGGGTTCTGCAGACCCTCCTTGGCATGGTATCTTCCAAGTATCAGAAGACAAGAACTGAGAAAAGGATTTCCAGAACTTCCAACCAGAACCAGAAGTTTGAAGACATGTGTGGGGTTTCTTTAGAAATGAATACCTTTCCCTGGAAGATAATGATATATTTTTTTTAACAAGCTGCCTTAAAAATTGTTCCAAGAAGGTACCTTCCAGTGAGATCATGGTTCTCCACTTTTGGGAAAGGCAAGTGCCACTCATGAAGTTTTGAGAGACATCTGAGTTTTCTCGCTGGTATACCCCCAGCCTATCATGGAGAATAAAGTGAGATATTTAATTTTCTTGCAATATTTCAGGGAATGTGTGGACTAGTGAATAAAACATCAAATTTAGCGAACAGAAATAATATAAATCTTCTTAAAAATGCTGATTCATAATTTTAGTTGGTTTTAAGTTGGATCACATATCCCAAAGAATAAACATAAGTGACATAAAAAGATTATAGTTACATTGGCATTTATACTAGGGGGGAAAACCAGGGATCAATCCATTGCATCTACTCTATTTTAGTTATGGTACATATCTGAGCTACTTTTAAAGATCTTTTAACTTTGAAGAGTCGCTAGTGAAATATAGCAAAAGTCTCAACCTCTATCTCTCTACAGCAAACTGAATATGGTCCCAATTCTGAAGCAGATCCAAGCCTGTCAAATTTGAATATTTCTATCATAAACATAAAACTAGATCCTTATGTGGGAGCAATAAAGTATTGAAGTAAAACTCTCCCATTGTATTTTTGTTTCATTTAATAGTCCTTAAGTTACTGGTATGCTCTAAGCATGTTCAGGTACAGAAGTAGAACATGCTAAGCGTTTCACATGTAGCTGACCCTAGGGGAGCATTCGTTTGCTAAAATGGTTAACTCTTGACTATAACAGCCTGTCCCCTCTCTCAGTGGAAGAAGAGACCCAGGGAGGCTTCTCACTGTTATGGATCTAGTAAGAGCCAGGCTGAAAACAGTCTGTCCACAAGATACCCATATCCTATCCATGTGTCAGAACAATTGACTCTGTAATTTATGACTGTGTAGCTATGTTTGGAGTTCAGATGTGTCCTCACCTAAATTTATATTTTTGAACTCTGAGCCCCATGTTTCACCATATGATGTTATTGAGAGATAAGGTAACTTTACAGAAATACTCAGATTAAGAAAAAGCCATGACTTGGCTTGGCTCTGATATGGTGAGTTCCTTGTTAGAAAAAAAAAAAGGAAGATTTCTTCAGACACACAAAAACATGCGTGCGCGCACACACACACACACATATACCAACACACATACAGATAGACAGATATACTTACACACACAAACACATGCACACACACCTATACACATGCACAACACACACATATACAACACACATACAAATAGATAGATACACACACACACACACGTAATACTGAAAGGAGTAGAAGACCTGTTCCACCTACCAGGAAAGAAAGATGCAGCTTATCTCAGGAAACTTAAGGTGGAAACACCCTATAACCCAAGGACACCTTGCAAAAACTAATCAGAAGTGCCACGGATATTGATATATAAGGATATTCCTCACAGTATGCATTTTAATACAGAAAATCGGAATGATCTACCATCGGGGAGACAGGTTTAAATAAGCTGTGGTACATTGAGTACCCTCTCATTCCACACGCTTGTCTTCCCTGAACCAACTAGCTTCCTCGAGTAGCTCATCTGCTTGTAGCTCATGCGTACCGTTCACGCATGCGTGGTCCGCTTAGCCTCGCTTCATTCCACTCCGTCTCTTTTTTGAGCACCTTCTTAGTTTCCACCCCTGTAATCAATTGTTCAATATTTCTTCTACTCAAATGTAGCCTCCTAAGAGGAAGACTCACTCATGTAGTGGAGTCACAACCAGCTCCGTGAAGGGACTCGGGGACTCTCTGTGAGGGAGTGGTGGTGGTGTTGCCTGGTGCACAACGCAGGTGTCCTATATGCAGAAGCTGCAGACCGGGCAGGTATCATCTTAGCAATTACAGCATGATTCCTGTCTGTGCATTCTCCTAGCAAAGTACCACACTTACCTCGGATGGCTTCTCTGCTTTTCTTTATCTCCTCACTTCGCTTTGCTTTGCTTAGAGGCTCAGGAACCATGATATATTTCATTTCGTAACCCCAGCGTCTCCCGGAGGACCCGGGACCACAGTGTTTGCTTGCATTTAAAACAAATGTTTCACTTTGTAGCCCAGGCTAGTCTGGGATTCACTGTTTAACCCAGGCTGGCCTTGAACTCATTGAGCTCCTACTGTCTCAGCTTCCTGGGTGTTGGGATTATAAGTATGCACCACCACACTTGGCCAGAAAGTGTTTTTTGAATGGTTGGGTTTCTGTAAGAATTAAAGGAAATGGTGAAGAGCAGGTACCTAGAGAGGGTCTGGCATGAAGTAGCTGTTCAACAAAGGTTGGTTTCTGTCCCCATCCCTCCGTATTATCCCGAATCTGGTTTCTTCTTCATTCATGCAGTATTTCCCTCAATGAGTGATCAGCAGCCCTGGGCTCATCGCGGCTCACCAAGCAGTGGGGCATCTTCGGTATTGTGAGATTCACTGGCTGGGATAAACGACTCTCCACTCGATTAAATGAGCTCAGCTGATACTAAATTTGTTAAAAAGCCACCGTGTGACAGGAGGAATAAGTTCTGGTGTTCCTTAGCACAGGGTGACTGTGTAGTTCACAACAGTCTATTGTGTGCTTCAGGAAGAAACAGAGGCACTGAAGGCAGAAAACACACAGAAACGATCAGGACACACAAACCTCCGTGATCGTGGTTTGACCAGTCTGCAGTTTATACAGGTATTGAAATGCCACACTGTACCCCATAAATGCACACGATCGCTATGTGTTAATTAAGATGCACACGATCGCTATGTGTTAATTAAGATGCGCACGATCGCGCTATGTGTTAATTAAGAGGACAAACAAAAGAGCAGCCTTCCGAACTTGTAATGTCACCTTTAGTGACATTTAGTTTCTTCCCCTAGCTTCACACAGGTGACACTTAAGCTGAAATTGAAAGCGCTCCGTCACTGAGGGCCAATGACATCCTCTCACCTGTCCTTTAACTAAAACTGTGAGGCAGAAATGCTGGGTGTGTAAGACACTAGCTCTCCAGTTTGTTGGGGGGGGAGAAAGGGGAATCACATGTCCTATTGTAGAGAGGGAACTGAACCTTTGCAGTCGCGACCACCTGGATCTTCTTAGGCCCCAGTTAGGCCCTTGTTAGCTGTGTGACCCTGAGGACAATTGCTTCACCTCTCTCTCCATTAGATGACTTAGTTGGCTTATTTCTTTTGTAAAATGGTAGCAACAGTAGTTAAATTTAGCTGTTGGTAAGGGCTGAGTAACTTAGCATGTGCCGCTACTTCTATAATAATGGCGTGTAAACATGTTATGTGGCGTAGAAACCTAGTCACAAGCACTCACTGATCTTGTAACTCTTGAATGAAGGATGCTGTGCTATTCTCTAATGAAGAAGCTAAAACTTAGGGTCACTGAGGTGCAGGACATTTCTAGGGCTGCACCTAAGGGAGTTTCACCCAGTCACATACCTGCCTCCCTAATCTGGTTTTGGCATTTGATGGCCCATACTGTCATAATTTGAAGTCTTTTGAGTATCTGCCTCGACGGTTTTTACTCTTGCATGCCCCCATGTTGCTCTGTAATTCCATTCTGAAAATAAAACTCTAGTCTTGACTCATTGGGTGGGTGTCTGAATATGTGGGACCCTTCTAGAACATGTCTTCGTAAATAATATTCATTGGCTAGGTAGCAGTCTGAAAACCCTTCTTCCCACGTGGGGCATGTTGGTAGACTGCTGCTTCCTGTCACCCCCTTTTATCGCCCCTCAGTGGGGCTGCCAAGATGGGGAGCAGGAACTCACAGATGTAGAAGATGCTCAGGAGTGAGCTGATTTAATTGCGCTGTTCTTTTGGATCAGCCCAGTGAGGAGGCATTTGTCTATCTCGTTGTGACATCATCCTGACTTATCTCTGCTGATCGTCTGCTTTAAACCGCGGGTTGCTCCCCATGGCTCGATGGCTCAGCGATGAATCATTCTTTTCTTCCTATATATTATGACTACAACTTTTATTACTTCCGGAATAATGGGAGAACCTTCCATGGGGCTTTCCTCTAAGAGATCCGAGAATCGGCAAACATGCACATGTCAAGGAAGTGTGACTGTGTGGAGGTATTCAATAGGAAGGCAGCGCCTCCAGGGACCCCTGTGCGTGCAAACCGTGGTTGCTGAGAGCTGGGTGGGGAGGGAGGGAGCTGGATTTTACGCTTGCTTCTGCTCATTCACCACTTTGTGTTTCTGGCAAGTTTCTCACCATCACTGGGGTTCACTGGGAAAATTAATCTTCATTTATTCAACCATACATTTTTCCTGAGAATATTTCGGAGCACTGTATGAATTTGCTCGGGATGTCCAAACGAAATGCCACAGACAGGTGATGGAACAACCAGAATGTGATCCTCACAGTTCCAGAAGTTAGAAGTCTAAAACCAAAGTGTCAGCAGGCTAGGTCCTCCGGGGCTCTGTCCTCAGCTTGTAGATGGCTGCCTTCCTCTTGTGTTGCTGCGTGTCATTTCCCCTCTGCGCTGTTATCTTTCTATGCCCACTGCTTTCATTGGGTTAGAAGCCCACGTCTATTGCAGCATCACATATGAAATCCACAGAGGATGGTGCTGAGCCCTGAGGGTCTTGGGTCAGACTAAGAACTAGACTCAACAAGATGATGACGTCAGAGAGTGGAATGTGTATCTAAGTGGGATAAGTTAATGAGGAAAGTGGAGACTGCTTTGTACGGACTCGGGAGCTTTGCTGAAGGGACGGGAAGTGTGGGTTGTGCTGAATTGGACATCTCATACCAAAGGCCTTGATGCTTCAAATCAGTGAAGTAGTACTTGTGACCGAGTATGGTGCAGAATGTGGAGAAATAAAGCAGTCTCTACCTAAAGGGGCCTAAATTAAAAAAAATATATAGAAAAATAAAACAAATAGTGATGAATGAAATAAAGATGAGCTAACAAGAGCCTGGCTTCTTTCTGAACTGGAGCTAAGCGTTTGCTGCAGTTCCCCTGGGATTTCCGTGGACCTTTTATCCTTAATTTACTTGCAGATGTTAGAAGCTATGGAGCTCGAGAGAGGGCTCAGCTGTTAAGAGCACTTGTTGCTCTTGCAGAGGACCAGAATTCAGTTCCTGGCACCCATGTCAGGTGGCTCACACGTCAGCCCACAGTGCCAGCTCCAGAGGATCCAATACCCTCTTCTGGCACCTGAGGGCACCCACATACCCACACACAGACACACGTGGGCACTCATAGATTAAAATAAAATAAATATTTAAAAGCTGGAAGCCAGCATGACAGAATGAAATGTCGCCGCAGACACTGCAGAAGCCGTCTATTGTCCAGACAAATATTTGTTAAGCGGTGGCTCTGTCATCAGACACTGCTCTGCATACTAACAGATGAGTCTTACAAGAGATCAGACAGACAAGCAAGCATGTGTTCTGACAAGTGTTCTAGTGTTGGGAAGTCTGGTGTGGACCGTGACGGAAACACACACACCCTAATCTGGGGCATAGTGAAATCAGGAAGGCTTAATTGGAGCAAAACAATGCCTGGGATGAACGCTATGCAATTGGTTGGCTTTGGATAGCACAGGAAGAGGAGGGTTACAACAGGGCTGTAGTGTGAGACAGCTTGTTCTCTAGTGGTCTGTGCTCAGGCCACTGTAGGGTAGCCTACGGTCCCTGTGCTCAGAGGAGCAGTCATGCCAGAGCCAGGCTGCCCTGGTTTGTAGCCACAGCTCTGCTGCTTCTCTGTGACTGTAAATAAGTGTCTTAGCACCCTGTCTTTAGATGCCTCTGTTTCTAAAATAGAGACTGTAACAGTCTCTGCTTCGCAGGACTCCAGTGAGAACTGGGATGCAATTAATAGAGCATTTGCCTGGCACCAATGCAAGGGCAGAGTTTGATTGAGTTGTCAAGGAACACTTTCAGGAGAGGGCAAAAGGACAGTTAGCCAGGCAGAGAATTGGGTAAAGGCAGAGAAAGTCCCATAGACAAGGTTCCCAGCTAAAGCTTCCCTGGAGGCAGAGCAAAGGGTCTGACTGATGAAATACCTGAGTTGAGGCTAGAGAGGTAGATTAGAACAGGGCCATAAGTATGGTGTGATCATTCTTCCTTTTTGCTAATAATAAATGAGTTATTCAGGAAGCACTCGAGGGGTTGGTTAGCTCAGACTAAACCACAGACTGTTTGCAGGGATTGGGAGGCGTGGGGATCCTGCTTTTGGTAGAGCAGACATTCGGGGTGTGTGGTGACCACAGAACAGACTTGTACCTCAGCTACATTGCATACAGGAAGTATTATGCAGAATTAGCATCTGGCATTAATCCAGTGATCTATTGACCCCAAATCACCTGCCATAGTCCATTTAAAAGATCACAGTCTCCAAATTGATTATAGTCAAGGTAGTGCTTTAATTTCTTACAGCAAAAGTAATCCAACTCCTAGCCCTGCTCTCCCTAAGGAACCACTCAATAAGATTTCACTTAGTAAATATTTGGGGAAAGATTGATGCTGGTGATCTCAACACGTAGATTAATTTCTCAGGGATAGAACTGACATTGCCACCCGTATATCTTCACCTCCTCCAGCTCTATAATGCTTTCTTTAGGTCTCTGACACTGTTGGAATCATCTCAACTTTATCGCCTTCCTTCTTTTAATTCTGCAAAAACAATGGCACTGGTTTTTCAGCAAAGCGTAAATCTATTTTTAACCCTAGAATCAGGCAGCAAACAGTCATGGAGTAAGTCGTTCTAGAGAACCTTGGCTAGGATCTTGTCATTGATACAAAGTTCATCAGTAAGATATCAGCGCTTTTATTTTTAAAAAAATCTATCATGGAGTTAATCTCCAGATGGTAGTGATAGGTGCCCCTGAAACTCTGCTTCTGTTGATTCCCTTCCTGGGTTCTCCATATGTTGACACGGAGCCCATGCAGACTTCCCTGTGGATGTTAGCGCTGTCTGAAGGCTGCCGCCAGCATCCTGCCTTCCATTTTTCTCAGATGTTCCTGTTTGGCTACCTCAAGGGCTGGGCGACTTACATCACATTTCTGGATCATGGACTGGAGCAGTTCCAAAGGAGACAATTGGATCTACGATCAACAAAACCTCACTAAAGTCGTAAATATTGAACAAATTGGCAGTGGAATGCTTTCCGTGTACCAGGGAAGACATTTGGAGCCATGTTGGCCTGACTGTGAATTCTGTTTTACCATTTTTCTCATCACAATAAAGCTAATTCTAAATGCACTATTAACAACACCCCTCCAGATCTCCTAAGACCCTCTGTACTCGTTGCTGACTTATGCAGTGGGTCATCCATCTGGGCAATTCGCAGTAACACTTTTTCTAGTGTATTCCATCTGCTTCCTGAACAGGTTAAAGTCAGCCTTCCATTTTCTGAACTCTCAACACATCTGTTTTCAGTGGAAGCTGACTCTGGTGCCTCTGCTCTTTGGGGAGCCAGATGACCGAATTCATGTTAGGTGCCACCAACCTAGATCTCTTACTCCTTTGTGTTTCTGTCCCATTTTCTCCTGCGTATTATTGTTTTAAATATCACCATATCATTATCAGTGAGAATGAAGAACTACTGACTGCCCATTCTGTGGTAGGGCCAATGTTCTAAGTAAAGTGAAGTATTACCAAATGTCATGTGTGCATACATGCGTCTATTTTACTTCTTTTGCCCGCCCGTCTCACTTAAAGAAAACATGTACTTCCTCCTGGTCCTCCCTCCTTTTGAATCCTATGTACCTTCTTCTTTGTGAGTCCTACTGACAGAACATTGTTCAGAACACACAGGGTCTGTCAGGAAAAGAGTTAAAAGCCGCTACCTCTCCAGCTAACTGTGGCCCACAGGCTGCTAATTAGCTTGATGGATCAGCACCTGGTCTGGTTACGCATGCTCGCAAGACCGTTGGCTGCTGGCAGCTGATTCGCGGCTCCCTGAGGTCTGGAGATGTATCAACCTGAACAGAGAGAGCTGGCACCCGCTTAAAGGGTAGCCGCAGCCAATTATTCATGCACTTCTTTGAACTTGACTCGGCTGAAGCCAGAACCGCGCTCCCAGACACGTTGGAGGCAGCTTTTTCTTGAGCAGCGGGTTGCAGCTTCCTGGCACACTTTTGGCTTCTGGTGCCATTACAGTCCAGTTCCGCGGTCACCTGAGGTGCGGCTGGGCTGGGCTGTGTACCCTTGCTTCAGGGTCTATTCTTCCTTCTGCGTCTCTACTCTTTGCTCTGGAGGATGGCATACAATCACTTCGTTTCCACTTTCTTATTTGGTGGCATTTTACAGCACACATGTACAGATCATAGCAAAACTCAATAAAATATGCTCCTGGAGGCTACATAACTAGGAAGCAATCTGTGTTGAATGCAGGTTTGTCCCATTATTTAGCTGTCTCATTAGATACCAGCCAAGTTTCTTAGCCTCTTGAAGCTTCCTGAAGTTTATCATAAGCGAAAGAGACTAATTCCTACATCACAGGGTCCTTGAAAAGATGCCACAACACTGTGTTCGTTTCTTTTCATTGGCATGCACTATACTGCCCATACTGGTCAGCACCAACATTTCAGTATCTGCTGTGTTTTGAGCCTGGTGGAGAGGCTTGTAAAGGAATAGAAACCACTGTCAAGTACCTCCCCGATACCCTAAGTGCAGAGACCACTGAGAAGAAGTGGTCCAGGGGTGAGATTCTAACTCAGCTTTAGCTCCGCGCGCATCCTCCAGCTCATGCTGTCTGTTTCCATTTATGCCAACATGGATGTGAGCCTCGGCCTCCTTTCCCCTGTGGTAACCTGATTGCACACCTGAGCAGCAGTCAGCTTCTTCGTCTTGACTGAAGGTTTCCTGAGGGTGGTCAGCTGGAGAGGGTTCAACGTAAACTCCGTGTGAGCCCCTCATGGGAAGCTCCATTCATAATTTCCCTTCACCAAAGACTACATTGCCATTACTATTCCCCGCCCCCATGAAAACCTTGTCCTCACTGATGCCCCCTTCCTCTTGGAACAATGCAAACATTACATCACATATGCACAACATAAGCAGTCCTCTGTGTCACCGTGAGATGTCACCCCACCTCCCGTCGGTGTTTGGAGTATTTCTCCAAACAAAGACGGTGCTGGAATAGTACAGGCGGGCAAAGCTCTCGATGCACCCACCGTCACATTTCATCCGCACACTGTCTCTATGAGCATGCATTACTCTGCCAATTTTGTAGATGAGGAAGCAGAAACGCCGGGCCGCTAGGGAGCCACCTCTATGAACAAACCCTGTCTTGAATATTTGCCATAAGGATTACTGGACGAGGGACTGCCGAGCTGTTCCTAGTACCAGTCACATAGACGGCGATGGCAGCTCCCTCTGGAAATGATAACAGCAGAAACAAACCTAGTCCCAGCATCATCCCTGTCACGTCTGTTTTACGCAGACAACATAATGAAGCACCGTAGTGCTTGCTATATAGTTCTCAAAGTCCAGTGAAAGCACAGGCGGGGTCAAGAGAGCCAGTTTCTCCTCCCCACACCCGTGTCTCTCTGACCCGCAGTAGACAAATGACACTTCTTGGGGATGCTGACCTATAGAATGGGTGAGAGACCTGTACCGAGTTGCCTAGGGAGCAAACCCAAGAAGCCACGGGGTGAGGATCCCTCCATGTAAAGCTCCTTTGTGTAGCAGCAGTGGGGGAAGAAGGAAAAGGATTGAATGCAGGCCAACTCCTATTAATGCCAAATAATGCTACCCAAGCAAGGAGTAGCAATGGGTGTGGGACAAGCTAGAGAGAAGAGGTTGTGCGAGGAACACAAGATAGAGAACAGGTAACTGGAACTTCATCCTTCATCCTAGGACCACAGGGGCATTGCGACTTGAGACTCCAAGCACCAGCAGGTGGCCCCATGTCCCATCAGACTTCACTTACAAAAGACAAATTCAAAGTCGAAATTATTCAGAATAAATGGGCCGTAGTTTCAGAGCGTTCATCTAAACATCGGGCCCTGTGTCAGGCAGAGTTCTCTACAGGAACAGAATGGGTCAGATGTGTATATAAGAAAGGTCTTTATTGGCTTGCATGATAGGGTCTGAGGAAGCCAACAACAGCTGTCTGTTCCCTGAAAAGACAGAACCCGTTGGGAACGCTTCAGCAGTTCCAGGCCAGTGTTGAGAGCCTGAAAGTTCCCTAAAGAACGGCTGGTGTGGAATCCACATTGGAAGGCCAAAGAAGCTGGGGTCCAATGGCAGCGGAGGATGGCATCCGCAGTGACAGACAACTCAGGTAGAAGAAAGTAAGGCAGCAAGTCCACACTGACTTTTCCTCAGACCTCTTTGAGAGCAGGTCTCCCTGCCATCCCAGTTAATCTCTGGAAACACCCTCCCAGAAGTGCCCAGAGGTGTGTCTCCTGGGTAATTCTCTATGCTATCATGCTGACAAGCAAAACCAGCCATGGCAGGCCCTCGGAGATAATTCGGGAACATGGCCAGAGAGCCAACCTTATCAACAATAAATCCTCAAATCAGAGGTTGATCTAAGAAACAGAGTTGGTGGTGTAAGGGGTCTGGGAAATGGCTTAATGGATAACAGTGCTTGCTGCTGTAAAGCAAGGAGCCCTGAGTTCAAATCCCTGGGACCCACATTAAAAAAAAATCATGCATCACTGTGCATGCCTGTAGTCCCAGCATTGGGGGGTTGGAGACAGATGGATCCCAGGATCTTGAAGGCCAGCCATTGGAACAGGAGCTTCCAGTTCAAGGAAAGACCTTATGTCAAAAACTGAGGTGGGGAATAATAGAGGATTCTGATATCTTCCTCTGGCCTCTGCATGCAAACACATAGGCATGTGTACCTGCATACACATCTGTACATATGCCACACACACACACACATAGGCATGTGCACCTGCATACACATCTGTACATATGCCACACACACATGTACAGGAAAAAGTGAACAAATTTGGAGACCTAATATACCACATAATAACTTGTTAATAATAATATATACAGCATAATAACTCATTAATAATGTATCATGTACTTGAAATTCACTAAGGGTCTTAAATATTCTCAATATACAGAGGAAGAAGGCAAGGAAAGAAAAGCTATGCAGGGTGATGGATTTATTTGTTTGCCGGAGTCATTTCATACATACATTCATAATACGCACCTTGACAAGTTTCATTTGCCAATTATATTTCAATAAAGTGGGGAGAATAAAACAAATTCTTAAAATAACCAATATGCAAAGGCTTCCAAATCTCTGCTGTGTAAATGCGGAGTACTATCTGTGTAACCATCGTTACGTAATCACATTGGGCCCTCGCACGGTTTTAGGGCTTTTACTTAGTGGCCCCAGATTTTTGACTGCAAAGGGCAGTGCCAACACTTTCAGCTCTCCATCAGGGAGGGGATTGTTCTCAGTTCAGTGCCCTGACAGCGCTCAGGCATTCCGAGTGACAGGGTGAAGCCGGTCTGAAGGGAACACCCTGCCCTTCAAATGCATCTCCCATGGAATGCACACAGGAGAGGCGCTGACTTCGCAGACCAGAACTGTCTCACTGTCTCTTTCCTTCTGAGAGAGAGAGAGAGAGAGAGAGAGAGAGAGAGAGAGAGAGAGAGAG
>LOJH01013698.1:8470-24227 GCA_001685095.1 Ellobius talpinus
CACACACACACACACACACACACACACACACACACACACACACACCCTGAATGTGCTACCAGATGATGAGATTCAAGCATGAAAGGCAAAGGCAGTGAAACAGAAGCTTGAAGTCTGAACACTTACAAGATAAAAGGTGCTTTGTGAGTTGGAGAGGGTGAGAAGGAAGACTCTAGTTTTTCCCAATACGGACTTCAGGGGGACACAGAATGAAAAGATCACAAATGACGCGTGAGTGGCATTTCAATTGCATTTTATTAAATAAAGACTGCCTGAAGAGCTGAAACAGTCCCACCAGTCAGCCTTACAGACGAGGTTATGGTAACACACCTTTAATCCCAGTAACCACAATGACACGCACCTTTAATCCCAGTAGCCACACTAGTTGCCATAGAAATCAGGTGGTGCATGACTTTAATCACGGTGGTGAACGCCTTTGATTCAAGGCCTAGAGAGGATTATAAAACAGGAGGAAACAGCTCTCAACACGCAGTCTCTTTCTGATCCTGGAGGCAGGATCACCACTTCAGATTGAGGTCAAGGTAAGAGCTAGTGGCTGGCTGTTTTGCTCTTTGGATCTTCAGGTTCAACCCCAATTTCTGACCCTGAGCTTTTATCAATCATGCTTTAGACACTAGTGAGAGGCTTGGAGCAGTCTACATTTTCTTGAAAACTGTGACTCAAGATTTGTGAAAAAAAAGATAAGCGTCAAAGCTCCTTCCATGGTTTCAAAAAGACCAGAAGCCACTAAATATCTAGCAGTAGGAGCAAAAGTAGTCTCTACTGTGCAACAAGATAGTTTAAGGCCTGTAGAAATTGAACCTTTATTTATTTATTTGATCATTTAGTGTATATGAGTGTGTAAATATGTATGTGTGTGTATTCTGTGAGTGTGTGTGTAGTGTGTATATAGTGTTTGAGCATATTCTGTGAGTGTGTGTATGAGTGTGTGAATGTGTGTTTGTGTGAGTGTGTGTGTATGTGTTTGAGTGTATTCTGTGAGTGAGTGTATGTGCGTATTGTGTAAATGCCTTAGGTTGAGCTTCTCTCTTAGTCTCTTGAGAAGAAAAGAGAATCCTGTTTGGAGAGACTCAAGGAGAGCCCCTTTCTGATGTGGGCACAGATGGTCATTTTCATCATAATATCCAATCTTCTCCCTCATTTCCTATCACACCCTGCCTGACTCTCTGTCTTCTCAGAAGCCAGACCTCAGGGTCACTGCCAGAAAGGCATCCCCAGCACTGGGCACGCACATGTGAGTCCGACACATTTCACACACAGAGCGAAGTGCTCATATTTCTGAACTATCTAAGTTGGGTAATGTGCTTGAATTCTTTAATTTGAGGGAACACATGTTTTGTGTTAATCTGTGGAGGGGGAAGGCACGCACTATAACATTTACTGCTGGAACCATTTTTAAAACATGTCTTAAAGGCATCCATTCACCATGTTGTATGCTGTGCACTCTCATCACCTTCGTGGTCCAGGACTTTTTTTTGCGCTGCCATTTTGAAGGGAGATGCACGGCTGGTCATGGGAGAGGGCTTCTATGGAATATGCCATTCTTAGCTCTTAAGACAGATTTTCTTTGCTCCTTTAAATCAGTTGCAGCTTGCAGGAATCACCTGCCCCGAACTGCAGCTGGCCAGGGCCAGAAACTCAAGTCTATCAGACCAAATTATTCTAAAAGAAAATGTGAAAATATCTGGTTCAAATGTAAAGTATTAAACTAATACATTCACAAAATAATGAATTCAGCCCCACAATACTGTACACACACTCATATTTGCTTGCTTCTGTATTGCTAGGCTGTGGTTTAGATACTTTTACTGAACATATATATATATATATATATGTATATATATATATATATATATATATATTTGAAAGCAGAAAGCTGAGAAAGTTGTTGAAGCCCTATCTGGAAAAGCCTGCCTCCAGCCTCATTAGTCAAGGCCAGAAACATGGGTGATATCTCCACTCAGCCTACTTCAGTCACTGACACAAACACTTAGTGCCCTGCTGTGTCTCTCATGCTGTTCAAGAGTCATTCAGTCAAGGATCACATGCAGGAGGACTCACCCTTTCCCCCAGTTCTTTCACCCTTTGATAGTCAAGGTTCAAGTGTCGTCACTGCGGCCACCCAAAACTCAATGTATTCTCTACTAGATTCTACCATTTTCACCCTAAGTTCAGGTGAAACCTACATTTTCCTGTTTCCATTCATTTACTCAGTGCACAAAGATCTCATGTGGCAGGTTGAGCCAATGTCCTGCTGGATAGTGGGGTACCGTGGACGAGAGAAAGGTGGGAAGAAGCTCAGCCTAGTGGGAAAGGCTGCTGTTGAAAGTTTAACAAGAGGGATGGTTCCGGTTCAGTGGGAGAGGTCACTGTGTCCCTGTGTGTGCGCGCGCGCGCGTGCGTGTGTGCATGCATGTGTCTGCAGGGGAGGGGAAATTTCTTTTTGAAGGGGTGATAATGGATCACATCTCTAAGAAGGAGATGGTTAGGTTTAAATGGGAATTAAAGGCATGAACAGATGGGGCCCATTTCTCCAGATGTGGAGAATAACGTATCCGGAGTTCCTGAGGAGCAAGAATGAGAACCTGTTTCCTTGGAGGAAACGAAAAATAAACAGGAGTAGCACAGAAAGTAAAGGTGCTGTTGAATCTGGGTGGATTCTTTGATCAGATTGAGCAAGTATTTGTGAATCATTGTTCTAATAAAAAGAGGACACCAAAGCATCATTCACGCAGGAAAGCGGCCTGGTCTGAACTGTATTTTTCATTGACTCATGAGAACAGATTGGAAGACTCTGAGATGCAGAATCTCTGGTTTCAGAGAAAAGTGATGGGACATGGTGGTGGGTGAGGAGGGAGACAACTATTTGACTCCATCCCTTCTGCTTGAGTCCATACTCTGAGCCAGAGCTAGAGCAGCCTTTTCAAAACACTAGAATTCATATGGTACCGCTTTAATCTGCACAGTGAGTGCCCATTGTCTTCCAAGTAAAATGGAAGTTCCTTGACATTTTAAACATTTCCTGGGCTGGTACCAGATTTTTCTTTACTTATTTTTCATTTTTCACTGCTGCATCTGTGCACAGCTCCAGGGACTTGACCTGCTTAGGGGTGCGAAGGGAATGCAGAAATGACAGACAGACACACAGCAAAGCAGGGGTCTGGTGGAGTGGTACTGGGATGGAGAAATCTCAGCATCCTGGGAGCTCAGAGTGTGTATTACATACAGTTGAACGGAGAGGTGGGTTTTAGTATACAGCTGAACAAGGAGGCAGGGTTATTAAATATCGATAAAAAGAAGACGGGGTCTATGGTAAACAGCTGAGCAAGGAGGTAGAGTTAGCTAATCTCAGTAGGGGCCGTCTTTGTCTTTGTAAGGAGCAGTCTTTCGTCTGTAAGTGTCTGGGGACTGGGAAGCACGGTGGCCATTTTCTGCACCCACTACTCACATTCCCACACGGACCAGAAGGGAAGGCCTCTCCATTGCCCTCTGAGCCTTACCCCTGGGGAGAAGGCTTTGCCACTCCTGCAAGGCTCTGAGGCCATAGGGTCCTTGACAGCGCCATGTCAACAACACACATCACTCAGGACTTCACTCATTCAGGCCCTCTTCTGCTCCATACACGCCACCTTCTTTCTCACTTTTCCACCCTCCTGAGTTAGCTGGCAGGTCACTCAGTGTCCCTTCCCTGTTTTGTTTCTACTTCTCTGAGAGCACCTTGTTTCTGCCCCAGTGCTCCAGGTCTTGGCTGAGTGGTAATCAAGGCAGAATCAGGACCTTCTCCTCCACGTTGCCACAGTGCCCCGTCCTTACTCAACAGTCGTGGCTTTCCAGCTCTCATGTCTGTCTTTCCCAGCGTCCTGGAAGCTGCCTAAGATAACGATGTGTTTGTGTCTCCGTGTCACTCACAGTGTAGAGCACAAGGGTTGAATAGAATACTGAAAGAGCACGTGGGGAATGAGAGAATGAGAGCACATTGAAGGACCTGGTCTGATAGCTAAGTGTGAAATCTTAGCTTCAACAACACTGTTTCACCAGTCTGCAAGAACCTCGAGATGTTAGATCAAAACAAACTCAGTTTGGAACAGATTGGGAAATATATTTATACTTCCAGGAAATTATATTATAAATATAATCTTTAAATTCAATATTGTTCTACTCAGTGATGCTCTCCAAAAGGATTTAGGATTCCACATAAAGTGTTCGGCATTAGATCAAACAGCTTTTTTTGGACAGGTCCTTATTGTAGACCAGGTTGGAGTTTGCTATGTACCCAAGGCTGGCTTTAAATTTGTGGTTTTACTGCTGAGAAAACAGTGCTTGGAAAAGTTAAAAGTTTTAAACAAATATCGCCTTTTTAATACAGTTTTAAAGTGTAATGGTTGAGCATGTCCTCTTGTTGACAGAATTTCTGTTAATGTGAAATTGGAACAAAAGATGAAACACACTGTTTTGCCATCCAGGAAGGAGGACATGGGACAGAGAAGCTGCACAACCTACTGCAGCTGCAGAAATAGTTATACATGCCTCGGTTTAATTTTTGCAACAGTTTTAGTTTTTATCTTTCACTGGAAATGACACTTGCTTCCTTTTATTCAAATGTCAGTGTGTTGGATCAATGCCTTTTAGACAGACTTTGGCTAGTGTTTCGTCAATACTCAGGCAGCTCCCTCCCACTTCAGCGAGTTGCCATGGCAAGGGAGCTGCCTGGTGCCAGGATACAGCACAGGCCAATGGCCACTCATTCAAGTCAACAGCCTTTTAGCTTTGTTGGGGCAAATTCTCACTACGTAGCCTAGGCTGGCCTCAAGCTCTCCAGATCCTTCTGCCTCTGCCTTTTCATTTTTGATCCTCATTTTTACACATCCAACCCTAATCAATCAAGACTTCTGTTGACCCCAACTTCAGAGCATGTACAGGAAGATCTGGACACTTCTTTTCCATTTTACCATTAGCACCAACATCAAAGTCTCCCCAGTCCCTCTTGGATTGTGGGCCTTGGGCCATCTTGCTGTTCTCCTTGTTTCCACTCTTGCTACTTGCCGGCTCAAGGTGGATTCTCCATGCTGTCCTCAAAAACCACTTTAAAACAAGACAAACCATAATAGTCTTTGCTACAAACTCCCAATGGCTTCCTAATTTGTATGAGTCATGGTTCTCTAGAGAAACGGAACCAATGGGATCTGTCTGTCTGTCTGTCTGTCTGAATCTATCAAATGTATGTTGCTACCTTTAAAATAGTAACAATAGCAGAATCACACCTGCAAGCTGAGAACCCAGTGGTTACTTAGTCCTCAGTGCCTCAGCAGTTCAAATAGGGCCATAGCAGTTGTCTCTCATTGGAATAGGGCTGAGGTAACAACCCTTTGTTGCTCAGTCCACAAGGCCGAGTTCTTATTTGACACTGAAATCCCAGAAGGTTCCTGACCTGTTGGTCCCTAGTCTACGGCAGCTTGACTGCCCTGGTTCTGATATCAGTGGAGGGTAAATGAATTCAGTGGCAAGAGGGAAGACCAAGTCAGCAAAAGGCAGGAATGGTCTTCCTTTTGCCATATCCCCCCCGCCTTTTTTTTTTAAAAAAAAACTAGATTATAACCACAAGATGCCCCACAGTTGGGGTGGGTCTTTCCGTGTCAATCAAAGCTGTCAGGACAGTTCTTCAGGGAGGCTCCTTACCCAGGTGATCCTAATTGTGACAAGTTCTCATTAACCCGACCTTAATACCGTTCTGGCATTAAGACCAACCACAATACTATTCCACTCAGAGAAAAAGCTACTGCCTTCACAATTGTGTGTGATGCCGCAGCTAGTACCAAGATGACTTCCAGGAGCCCTTCATCTGTGAGGTTCATAATTGTAGAAATGCTTTCATGCAGAATCAGGACTCGGTGTATGACTTACGAAGCTAGGCCTTAAAAGACATTGCTGTGTCTGCCTTAGTTTCTTGGATTTCCTTTTCCTGCAGGAGCCAGTCATCATGCATAATCCTTAAAAAGATCCAGGGAGAGAACCCCTGGACAGGAACTGATCTTCCCTTGCCACAGCCCACACCAAGTCACCAGCTGTCTGATAGACTTCCTCCAGAGCTGCCCAGTCCACTGATGGCTGTGGTTCGGTTCCAGATGACACTGGACTGAGCCTCAGCAGGAACACCAAGCCAGCACTGCCAGCTGTCACTCCCAAATCCTCACTCACAAAAGCCGCAGAGAGGACAGGAGTAGCTGGTACGGTTTGAAGCCACCGAATTCGGAGTGATTTGCTCTGCAATAAAAGATGCTAGTATCCAAGTAGGCACGGTGTACATGACTGTAATCCCACAACCCGGGAGGCTGAGCCAGGAGGTGGTCAGTTTGGGACCAACCTGGTTTAGACAGCAAGGCCTTTTCTAGGAAACCAAAACCCAAACCAAGAGCTAGTTCAGTCTTCCCAGGCTTAGCCCTGCTCTACCTGCTTTTCCTAGTTGGTTTCAGCCACCCAGACATACTTCTGATTCTCCTCTTCTGGGTCCAGCTTCCCTGTCACGTGTTCATGCAGCTAGCTGTGTATGTCCTCTAAGGCTCTGTTCAAATGGTCCGTGGGTTTCTTCTTTGACTCTTTGCTCCACCTATTTCCCCAGCACCTACCATCTGACATAGTGCAAGCTTGCTTGCTTATTTGTATATAGGCCGTCTTCTAGAAGGTAAGACCCTAAGAGGACAGGGCTCTTTATACCTGATTCAGTGTTGAGTCCCTAGTGCCTAGGGTGCTTGTTATTTCAAGACAATCAACAAATAATTACTGGAAATATTGAATGACACAAGAAATGGAGGAAATGTCACCATTGCAGATGGGCACTGGAGGGCACACTGATTGCTAGCACCAATGGACAGCTGAGGGAAGATTGTCCTGTGTGTGTTTGCCCAGGATCACATTAAGTAACCCCACACACTGTGTATTTACATTTTGATACAGGTGCCCTATAGGGAATTCTTAGGGGTAACGAGGATTTTTTAACTTCACCTGAATCCTGACTGTATGACTTAGGTCAAGTGCCTAAATTTTCAAGCCAAGAAATAACAGCTTGTTAGCAGAATTGTAAATAATATTCTAAAAATTATTTCAAAATATGGCTTGCATAAAACGTTCCACAGCTAAGTAATCTTTAGAAACACTATATATTTTTCTTCCTCTAGAGGACTCTTAGAGTGCATGGCACATGCAAAGTAGAGAAATAAATAATCATTCCTCACATTTACTTACCTAATGCATGTTTTCTTCTTGGCTGGAATTCCAATCAACAATTCTGGTACTCAGTGAGGTCTTTACATGCCAGGGTCTGTACCTATCATATCTTATCACACCCTGTGCCTATATGAAGTAACTAGTACTACCATCACCCCACTTCCTACATGAGGGCATGGACACACGGAGAGAGATTAAATAACCTGCCCCAGGTTCCATTTGTAAATCCAACAACAATATCAGGATCAGCTTCCAGAGAACATCAGCCCAGCAGGACTGTGAATGAGAAACCTTAGCTCCTTAACTGATACTGTGACTTTGAAAATTAACCCCTTTTATTAGCACTAATAGTAATTGTGTACTTTTCTTTCAAGGAAAACATCTCAGTATTTTACTCTGTAAGGAGGCGTTTGAACCACTCCCTGTATTAATTACTTTTTTATTGTTGTGATTAAGACACCATGACCAAGGCAACTTACAGAAGAAAGGACTTATTTGGGCTTACAGTTCCAGAGGGTTAAAGTCCATGATATAAGGGTGGAGGTGGCAGGTATGGGGGGTGGAACGGCAAGTTGAAAGTGCACATCTTGAACTGCAAACCGGAAACTGAGAGTAAACAGGAAGGACAAAGAACTTTAAAATCTCAAAGCCTACTCCGCCCAGTGACATTCTTCTGCCAGCAAGATTATACTTTCTAAACCTACCCAAGCATCTGAGCGTATGGGGGACCGCACCCAAACATCTGAGCGTATGGGGGACCACTCTTATTCAAACCATTACCCTCCCCTGACAGATTGCTTCTCAAATGCTTTGATTACTGATAAGAGCTTAAGCTATTGTATTTCTAAATTTGTCTGTGTTTTGTGTATGTATATATACATGTTATGTTTGTATGTGTGTGTGTTTGATTGCATGTGCACATGTGTGCACATATGTGGAGACCATAGCTTGACACCAGACTTCTTTCTCAATCGTTCATCATCTTATATTTTTAGATAAGGTCTCTTACTGAATCTAGAGCTCACTGCTTAGACTGACTGTCCAGTAAGCCCCGTGGTCCTCCTATGTTACCTCAGAAACACTGGAATTACAGATGTATGCTACCATGTCTGGTTTTAAAGCTTATTCTAGGGATTTTCGGTCAAGCATGCATTTGTTGGGCAGACATTTTATTCACTGAGTGTCTCCCCAGTCCTTGTCGATGGTTTAACAAGAAGAAAGTCTGTATTTGGAAGAATTTGATCTAGTGGTAGAGAATCATATAATGGCAGAATATGGGAGATCCTAGGCTTTGGGCTTAGATTTCATATATAGTAGACAGTGGTTCTCAGTGAAGTCTCTGGACCACCACCATCACCATTACCACCACCACCATCACCACCACCACCAGCATTACCATCACCACCATCACCCACCACCACCATCACCATCACCACCATTGCTATAATTACCAACATATCTGACAAATGTAAACCCTTGGCCTTAATCCCTGGCTGACAGAATCAGAACCCCTGTGTGTATGGTCCAGCCACAGTGGGTTAGCAAAGCTTGTGGGCAATTCTGATGTACCCTCAAGGCTGAAGCAGTTCTTAGTTCACCTGTGTGCAATTCAGCTCTGTTCTCAAGAGTCTGCCAAAGAGAGGTCAGCGTGAACTCCTCAAGCTCGCTGTGTGTCAGAATATACTAATTGGTGAATTTAATTCCACTGCGTCTTTAAAGCATATTTTAGTTATCTATCAAGTCTCATTTCCTCAAATAATTCGTGCAGGCAACAAAGCCGAAAGCGTTGAAATGTCCTTGGCATTTAAACAGAGCCAATTTAAGACTACGAAGGGCCTTCTTCAGGCTGCGGCGGGAATGCATTTAAATCATGGCCCCACTTTATTACAGCTAATAAGCTAGCTATGCTTCCCTTGTCTGGCAAGTGATAATTGCCTTTTAATATTTTCCTTTCCCATATTGTGAAACACGCAGAAGAACACCCACAGTATAATCTGCGGTACTGGAGCTGATGCGCCGCCAGCCCAGGCTGACTTTGCACAGCCACTAGCTCCCTTTCCACGGTTCTCTGGTGGTATCTTAAGATTACATGGAGTGGGGGGGTACTTGTACCATGAAAACAGGCAAGATGTTAGAAATTGGGGCTACTAGTTTTATTTCAGAGACTCAACTACTAAACTTTACCGGCACAAAATGAAAAACTGCGTGGAAGGATGCTCACTGAAGAATTTATAGGAGTCAGGGATTCTCTCTAGGGGTGAAGAATCATATCGATATAAGCCCTAAGTGGGAAAATAAACAGATCTTCCACCGGTTGCAGTAGCAGCTTGGTTGTCCCTGACACAACAGAAGGGGCATGCAGGGTCTGTCCAGCTCGGATGCGATTCAGAAGGGCTGCTTCCATCTGAAGGAGCGGGGCTGCAGGGACACCATCAGGGAGGTCGCTGGCACACCAGGGATTTGCCACAGCAGGCAAGGGAGGACTGCAGAACGTTCCCAAAAAACAGGAACAGAGGGGATTGCTGAGTTTTGAAATGGTCAAGGGTCTGGAGGCCAGAGGATGGGGTAGGGGCACCGTAGCGGCAGCAATACTGAGGTATGGTGGTGAGTATGAGACTGAGATTGGCTTGTCAGCCTTCCTTTCCCTTCATAGTTAGAGGGAGAAAGGCAAAGTTTTGAGAATTTGAAGAAAAGAAATAAAAGGCCATGGGGACTAAATAAATAAGGAAGGAAAAGGAAAGAAAGTAAAAAAAAATCTAAACACAGTGAAACTAAGGTTTGGGGCCAGGGAATTCAAACACGCAGAATGGCTATACGGCAATTGAGATGGGAAATCATTCCAGAAGATGACACAAAAAACAATGCTCAGAGACACTGACCTGGAGATACTGTGTGGTGTGCCGGAGGACTAGTCCTGGAGACCATTGAAAGTCAAGGTTGTAGCATACTGCCAGGGACCAACATAGGTGTGGGTTTCTAAACTAACAATAAATGTACTTCTCCAAGGATAAAGTGGAGCTACCTGGGGAAGAAGAAGGGGGACAAAGGCAAATGGGCCTGCCAAGAGAGTTGCCCAAGAGCAGTGAGAGAACTGGGGGGGCACCAACATCGGGAAGCAACAGTGTCACAGAAAATTCAAAGAGTGGGTGGACTCTCTTGTCAGAAACTGAAGATGGGAGGAGGAGGAGGAGGAAAACACTGGAAGAGTCTCTTGCTTCAAAAAGAGGTCAGTTTCAGCGTCTCTGGGAATCTTTGTGTGTGGGCATGTTAGTGATGGGTGGAGTTGAAGGCTTAAAGCACGTCACTTAACAAAGGATAAACATAGGAAGGGTAGATTGAGTTTGGGAGGAAGTTGGAAGAGAGAAGTAAAGAAGCAGAAAGTTTCTGGAGACCCTGAGATACACTGTGAGCTTTCACACGCGAGGAGAATGGAAGGTCCTTACAGGCAGAAAGGAACAGAACGAGGGAATGAGCATTAGAACTGGTGAACAAACAGGGGAGAGTTGCAGGAAGCATAATAAGCAAGAGCATCCCAGAAGACGGTTCACGTCCTCTGATCACACAGAGGAGTTAGGAAGGATGCTGTGACACATGGTGGTGAAGATGTGGACAGACACAGAGATCACAACACAGGAGTAGGTCTCTCTGTGATGCAGGAGGCCACTGCCTCCCAATCCTAATGCCAGAAAGACAATAGATGGGGTGTAGGAATGAAGGAGGGTCTGGAAAACGGGTGCTATGATAAGAAGTCAATCAAAAATGCTTTGGGACTACAGACCCCCAACCAGGACCGAAAACATCCTGGACCACAGACTGCATCACAGACTGAAGCGTGTGATTTTCCATGGAGCAATAGAAAGAAAGCAGGCTTGCAAAGACCAAAACCAGGGACCCAAACTGCCCTGGTAGTGTAGACCTGGCCAAGCTTTTGAACTCGCCTGGGTCACTTTTTCCTCATTTGTGAGGGACAGATTCAGGCTTCATTTCTTAAGGTGATTATGAGGCTGAAATTACAAGTTCATCTGGTTCTGAATATTATAATGGTTTTGTCCTCCAAGATCCTAGTAATAGCAGCAAGGGAGGCATGCAGTGGGTATAATCCTGGGTAGACGACCTGTGCACGGACATGACATGACAAGGGTCAGGGTTCTACGTGGAGGGTATGTCAGATAGTAGTCATTTATAGAGTCTAGAGCTCAGAGGGTACAAATAAATAAATGAATGGACCCAGGCAATTTTAGGGTTTGGATGGACAAAGGGAGGGTGAATGGGATGTATGGACTGGAGGAACAGGGTCTCACAGGGTGACATAGCCTAAGGACTTATGATTTACGGACTGATCTTTTACCCTGATGGCCTAGAAATTTATTTGGTTTCATCGAATCACCAGATCCCGAGGATGGGGTCACTGGCTACATCAAGAGTTAGGAGACTTTGGTTATTATTATCACTAATAATCCAATTCAGAATTATTTTGAAATGACAATTTGTAGTGGAAAGGTCCTAGTTGGGCACAAAGCATTATTTAGCCTGTCTGGTACCCATTCCAGTCCTCTGCAGTAGCTACCATGAGGCTGGAGGGGGTGTCCAGGCTCTGAGGGTAGGTTCTGGTAGTTACACCCACTATGCAACCCCTTCTCTGCTACCCCTGATAGAGATAGTTCAGGGATGGGCAAACCTCCCTCAGTCTGGGTGACTGCCACACCAGAAAGATTCAGCATTGCCTTTCAGAGAACCAGTGAAATCCCGGCTCTCCTACTAGAATGGAAGGAGGAAGCGGGTGGTTCTGAATGCATTAACCAGTAAGTAGGAGGGCCTGAGGCTGGGATGAAGCCTTGTGGGCAGTGAAACAGAAAAGGACAGAACTCACCTCCTGGTGAGTCACTGAACTCAGGCCAGGCCCAGCTGACCCCAGAGTCTCTTCTCCCCCTGGGGTTTGTACTCTCTGAGGCAGACACAATTTCCATGGGGCTCACAGCAGTGGGCTTTCTGTTGCTTGGTACTGAATTTACCTTGATTGGTAGGGACAAGTTTCAGACTGCTCTGATCCAGGCTCTTGTTTATGTCCTCTATGGTTGTTTTGACCCTGCTCCTTGTGTGTCTCTTCTTCTCAGAACGACTTGCCTCGTGGCAGCTGTATTAGTCATAGCTCTTCAGAGGGAGAGAACAAATGGGGGCAGGGGCAGGGGCAGGGGCAGGATTGAGATTGAAAGAATCCATCTACGCAATTTTAGGAGAGCCCTGGAGGAGCCCTGCGTGGAGGCAGCATGCAGGAAGAGTCCTGTCTTCAGGCAGCTCTGCCCCCTTTCACTCTACAATGTGCAAAGTAGTTTGCGTTACTCTAACTCTTTCAAAAATTCTGTACACATTTGAAAACCCTCCGCAGCAGCATTTCCACCGCACATGCTGGTCTAGTCAGACCGATGTACAGAATAGCATCCATCTGGTAACAAACCGGTTTCCTTTACACCCAAGAGCTACGCCGTCAGGAATGGGAACCCCCTTAGTTCTAGTTTTCTAAAGTGATAGTCTTCTTAGATTTGACTGCATTAGAGCGGATAGGCCCTGGTAAGGTGTGAAGGTTGACTTAAAGCAGGCAGCACCCACATGAAGCTGAAAGTAGGATCAGTCAGTTAGAAGCACAGAGGATGATGGTGAGGGGAGAAACAAATGACTGGAAAAGTGTACTGCCAGGAGGCAGAAGAGAAGAATGCTGGGTAAAAAACCGCAAATGTCAGAGTTCAACATGGCATCCACAATGACAACTGCATAACTTATGGTAGAAACAGAAGTACCAATTGGAGTTGAATATTTTCTTTTAGTAAATCAAAACAGGTTATGCTCATAGAAAAAAATAACTGAAGGGCTGGAGAGATGGTTTAGTGGGAAAAGAGCTTACTGTGTAAGGTATAAGAAAGAGTACCCGAGCTCAGATTCCCAGCACCAATGCACAAAGCCAAGCTTGGCAGCATGCATCAGTAGACCAGTAACTGGAAGGTAGAGAAAGGAAAAATCCAGGGTTTCTCTGGTCAGAATGCCTCTCCGAATTGACAAGTTCCAGTTTCTTTGAGAGACCTTGTCTCAAAAGGGAAGGCGGAGAGAGATGGAAGAGTGTCCTAGATTTCTTCCGGGTGCTGTGATAAACACCATGACAAAAGGATTTATTTCATCGTATAGGTCACAGACCATCAACAAGGGAAGTCAGGCAGGAGTGAAAAGCAGGAACCAAAGCAGAGACCATGGAGGTACTGGATGATGTTGCTGGCTTTCTCAGCTTTCTTTTTTACAGAACCCAGGACCACCTACCCACTATCCACAGTGGACTAGGACTCCCACATTAATCAATGATCAAAAAAATGCCCCCAAAACATGCCACAGTTCGATCTGTTGGAGGCAGTTTCTCAATTGAGTTTTCCTCTTCCTAGAGATGTTTGTCTTGGTTTGTGACAAGTTGACAAAAATTAACCTGCATGAGGAAGGCACATGATGTTGACCTTGGGCGTTCACAATGTCCTTGTGGGCGTATGCACCTGCACAAACAAATGCACACACACACACACACACACACACAAAACAAAACTCACAAGAAGATCACGTATACTCAGGAAGTTCTTTGGTGAGCGCGGAATCAAATTTAATCTAATTTACTGTAAAGAAATGTATATTGAAATTCCATCAAGTGAAATCAAGTGTTGGCATTAAGTTCTAGCAGACAAACTCACCAACTTAGTTAATCTCTACCTCTAAGACTGTTGGTAGTGAGGGCTCAGCTAAGCATTCACTTGCTAGTCCTACTGTTTAGTCCCAGGCTGACAAGCTCTTGTAATGCCACCTTACTTCAGACTCACTGTAACAAGACTGAAACAATTTCAACTTCTTTATTTTGCAATAAGCTTCTTTTTTTAAGCTGCATTTTTCTTTCTTTTCTTTTTTTTGAGACATGATCTTACTCTGCAATGCAGTCTAGATGGCCTCAAACTCAACATGCTGCTCAAGCTGGCCTTAAGTTCTTGATCTTCCAGCTTTGGCTTACAAGATGACAGGGATATGCCATCATGCCTAGCTTGCAATCCTTTTCCTTGATCCAGGGTTTGAGGACCCAGCATCCCTCACACACTTCAAAACCTTAATACCTAAATGCTTGGGTAATTTGTCACTGTGAAGAAGTTCTTCCCTGTGACTATCAAAGCCATCTAGCTCCCAATCCAAACTGTGCATAACACAGAGGAACTGTCCCATTTACAAACAAACAAACAAAAACTTTTACAAGTATCGAATAGCTGTTACCTTAAAAAAAATCCCACACGAATTTAATATATACAATCTGATAAGCTTGACCTTTGAAGCCACTGCCACAATCGAAACGGTAAGCATTTCCATCACCACCTGAAGTTTCCCATTGTTCCTGTCCTCCACAAACTGTGTGTGGCGTGACTGTTAGCAGGAAGTCCCCCCTCCACACACATATTTAAAAGGGCTGCTTCCTGTGGCATGGTGACATCTCATGAAGCAGCTCCTCTCCTTCTGCTGCCCGCTATCCCCAGCTGCTGGTGCCACTCTTCTGACCTCTGCTTCTGGATTTGAGCATTTTAACTACTTCATTTGGGAGTTCCATGTGGTGTTTGTGCTTCTGAGATAGGCTCGTTACACTTAGCACAATGCTCTCCAGGTTAAATCCTTGGTCCCTGGTATTAAATATGGCAGGATTTCAGTCTGCAGTCATTTTGAAAGATTTTGTTGTTGTTGTTGTTTGTTTTGTTTGTTTTAGATAAACGATATGTAGCTCAGGCTGGCTTAGAATTTTCTCTATAGCCCAGGCTGGCTTCAATTTTACCATCTTCTTGCCTAGCCCGACAAGTTTGGCTGACTTTCATCTTTTTAAAGACTGAATACTATTCTGTTTGGTGTCAGTACCACATTTTTAAAATGATTGTCTTCCCATCCACAAGCATTTGGGTTGCTTCTATTCTGGAGCTACAGTCACCAGTGCTTTCGTGGACAAGGGAACATCGATGTTTCTTGCTTCTTCATGGTAATAAGTTCAGTTTTTTTGAATGTTCGCCCAGAATTGAGGTTGCTGGAGCATATGGAATTTCTCTTTTCCTGTTTTGAGGATCCCCACTGTACCACTGTGGCACCATTTTACACTCTCCCCACAGTGCACAGATTTCCTGCTCTTCTGCCTCCTTGCTGCCACTCGTCCAGTGTCCTTCATACTGGCCTGCCTGGCAAGCATGTGGGGGCTCTCTGAACTGATGCTTTGCATTTCCTGGCCAGGGTGATGCTTTACAAACAAGAAGTTCTCACTGCAGCTTTGCCTGAAGCCGTTGAGTGGCTTCTGGTATCCTTGGTCCACTATCCAGGTGCTCATATGTAGCCAGAAGGCCCTTCATCTCCTTCACTCTGCTCCACATCTGAGTTGTGGCCTCAGATGTAAGCTGCTCTCTCATCTCTTGGTCTTAGTACTGCTACATAGCTCCCCACCTAGAACTTAGTACTGCTACATAGCTCCCCA
>LOJH01013699.1:4086-28728 GCA_001685095.1 Ellobius talpinus
CCTGCCTCTGCTTCCCAAGTGCTGGGATTAAAGGCATGTGCCACCACTGCCTGGCCAAGAACTCATTTTTACATGAAGATCAAATGTTAAAATTTCAAAGACTTATCCCCTTTACACAAATAATTAATAGACCTGCTTGTTTTGTAAGAGAACAACACAGGACGGCCTCAAATTTTCTGTGTAGTTTTGGAAGATCTTGAAATTTAGATCCTTCTGCCTTCATGGCCCAAGTACTGGAATGACAGACATATACTCCCAAACCCAGCAACACTGATTTTTTTCATATAAATCTTTTCAACTGGAAATGGTGTGAGCAAGTAAATAAATAGAAAAAAACAAATTAAAGAGATAAAACTAAGAAAAAGAAATAATAAATAGGACAAAATTTTTAAAACTCAATAAAGTGGTAAATTGTAAATAAAGGACATCAATAATTACATTAAATGTAAATGAACCAAATTTTCAAGGTAGGAACCAAATTTAAATGTAAGTCCTGCTATGTGTTATTTGTAAGGAACATCTACAACATAAGGAAGTATGGCTGAAAATAACTACAAAATAGCTACAACTAAAATCATGTCAGAGTGACAGCATGAAAACAAAAGTAAACCTATCACTCACAATAAAGAGACCTATCTTCATATCCTAAAAATTTCAAGCAAACCAAACTCTAGAAGTGCTTATTTAATAGCATAGCCCCAAAGAAATAAGTACAGTATTCTCCACTGACACAGAATTTTGAAACACATAGAAGTCCAGTACTTGTCTTCATCAGGGAGAGTGTGGAGACAGGGAAGCCATGTTGTATAGGGAGACACATTCTCCAGACAGAAGCTCAGAGAAGGCAACATAAAGATGAGAAGCAAGTGCTGAGGTGGAGCAATCCCAGGGCATGGAGAAGCCAAGAGTGAGTTAATATTTCAGAAGCCAAAGGAACAGATTGTTTTCAGAGGAGGCCGGAACTAACATTGACAAATTCACGGGTAAATGAAGGGAGATAAGAAACTATTGATATAGCAGTTAATAGGTTGATCAACTTAATGCGGATAGTTTTAGTTTCTGCCAAACCCATAACACAGAAATCAATGTGCTTTCCAGGGACTAATGACAGGCTTCCCATGTCATAAAAAGTCATGGATCTTACTATATCATGCGAGCCATTTACGTTGAATATGAAGAACTTATAACACTGATTCACAGTTTGAAAATCCTAACCTTAATTGGAGCTATAGTAAGGAGAATGTCATCAATCTAGCAGTTTGACAACAGGCAATAAGGTTCCCTTCTTTCTTAATGAAATATTTTGATGCCTTGGGGACTTCCACAATACTAGGACTTGAGAGGTCTTGAAAAATCAGCTTCCTAAAGACGGCTACACTGTTCTTCATCCTGCTTTTCCTATTTATTGAATGCAGATGGCAACAGGCCAGAGCCACAGCAATCTTCTAACCTCACAGTGAGACAAGACCCTGTTGCTAGCCTGCGTCCTCAGGTTACACCATGAAATAAACCCCTCCCTCCCTGTATTTGAAGCATATTAGCTAGCACCTTCAACAATATTACATTTATATTCAGTGTGTCTGTTCCTAGGAATCACCTTTAGAGAGAAAGGGCACTTTTTTCTAATCCTCACCCCCTTCCTGGAATGTTACTAGGAGAGCTCCAACCTCAGGAAGAACTCCTACTGAGATGACCTTGGAAGTTAAGCCAAGTGTGTCAGGACAAGATAGATGGAACCTCAGACACTGATTCTATGAAACTGTCATATCTGTCCCAGCCCACCTAGCTCTAGAGTTGTTTTTTTCTTTTGATAAAACATTTTTATTTCAATGGAAACTTCGTTATCATGAAGTACTGATTGAGTTGTTTGGGAAGGATTAAGAAGCGTGGCCTTATTGGAGGAGGTGTGCCACTGGGAGTGGGCTTTCAAAAAGCACATGCCATTCCCAGTTTGATCTCTCTTTTGTGCCTAGGGCTTATGGATTATATATAAACTCTCACTTACCACTCCAGCTACATGCCTGACTGTTACTACATTCCCTGATATGATGGTCATGGACTATAACTTTCTGAAACCATAAGCCTCCTAGTTAAATGTTCTATATTTTTAAGTTGTTTTGGTCTTAGTGTTTTGTCATGGTAACAGAAAAGTAATTAAGATAGTTATATATATTTACAAGGTGCAGTGTGGTATGTCAATATATGCATAAATATGTAATGCTCATGTCAGAGCAATTGGCAATTTATATTTCTATGTGCTGGGAACATTCAAAATCCCATCTACTAGTTATTTGCAAATAGTCAATTATTCTTTGTAAAGCATAGTTTTCCTACCATGCTCTAGAACATCCAGAAGCTATCCTCCCTAGGCAACTTCATCCTGTCCTCATTAACCACCCTTTTCCCTTCTCTTCTTGGTATCTTTCAGGATTTGGTAATTACTATTTTACTCACCATTTTTATAAGAACACCCCCTTAGCTTCCACATATAAATGAGAATATGGGACATTTGTCTGTCTGTACCTGACTTATGACAATGTTCTCTAGTCCTATTCTTGTTGCTGAAAATGACAGAAAGCTTTATTGGTGTGACTAAACACTAATATTCATATATATGTATACATATATACATATATATATGTGAACTTTTGTTTCCTTTAAAATTTTTTACTTTATTTATTATTACTGAGGGGTAGAGCACATGCCATAGCATGTGTGTAGAGGTCAGAGGACAACATTGTGAAGTTGGTGCTCTCTCTCTCTTTAAATTTGTTCTTTTAATAGTAGTAGTAATATTGGAAATAGATTCTTCTCTTATACATTGTAGGTGGAGACTGCTTGTTCATTTCCCGGCCACCCAGACCCGAATAATAACACAGAAACTATATTAATTACAACACTGTTTGGCCAATAGCTTATGCATATTTCTAGCTAACTCTTAAATCTTAAATTAACCCATTTCTATTAATCTGTGAATCACTACAAGGCTGTGGTCTACCAGTAAGGTTCTGGCTGGCGGCTGACGTCTTTGTCCTTCTGCAGCTATATAGCATCTCCCTGACTCTGCCTACTTTCTCTCTATATCTCTGTTTGGATTTTCCACCTGGCTTTACTCTACAAAGTCATTGGTTGAAATAGCTTCTTTAATAACCAGTGGTAATAAAACATATTCATAGCACACAGAGGGGAATCCTACATCGATATATTATATTCTGACCACAATTCCCCTCTCTCCACTCCTCCCAGCTTCCCCCTACCTCCCCTCTCTCCAGGATTCACTCCTCTCCATCTCCCTTTAGAAAACAGCAGGTCTCCAAGAAACAACAACCAAACATGATAAAACAAAATTCAATAAGACAAGGCAGAAGTCCTCATGCTGAGGCTGGAGACACCAACCCAATAGGAGGGAAAAAGTCCCAAGAGCAGGAAAGAGTCAGAGATACACCCACTCCCACTGTTAGAAGTCCCACAGAAACACCAAGCTAATTAATAGCCATAACATATAGGTGGGGGGGCAGTGCAGATTCATCCAGGTTCCCAGCTTGCCTTTTCAGTCTCTGTGAGCCCATGTGGACCATTTTTTTCCCAGTGTCCATTCCCTCTGATTCCTACAGTCTTTCTGCCACCTTCTCCACAAGATCTGATGGGTAGAACCTGACAGAGACCTCCAGCAGAGCTGGTTCTCTTATTCTACATTAATGTAGGTTTCAGGGATTAAACTCAGATGGCTCAGGTTTTACAGCAAGCACCTTTACTGGCTGAACCATCTTGCTGGTTCTTTGTTTTTCCTTTGTAAGCAATTATTCTCCACATTTTGCTACATGTGACCTAGCCTAATCATTATTCACATCTACATTGGTAGCTCAGTCCTCTGGAAACAAATGGGAACATGGCCAAAATGACCTACCATTGCTTCCCATGGCTAAGACTTCAAACAAAACCAATGCTATTAGATGCGTCTTGTAGAGAAATGAGACATGGGAACCAGTACTTGTTTTGAGCATGTATGTATCACTTACACAGAGCCTGTTTGCTTCACAGTAATCATACGAGCTAGTTAACAGCATCACTGTAGTAAAGAGCTTAAAGACAGAGTGGAAGAGCAGGTGGCTGGGCAACATACCACCTAGCACTTTATTTTAGCAGACTTTGAAATTTTAATCTGAGCACAGTTTTTATGAGCACTGTCTTCTTTATCCGTGCTATAGTTTCAATATTAAACGTTCCCTAAGACTCACGTGTTGAATGCATGGTCCCAAGAGTGGTGGCAATAGTATTACTTTTAGAATGCAGGATCCAAAGGGAGCTTCATAGCTTTGGGGACAACACTACTGGGAAACCTCAGGAGCTAGCATCTAGATTTAAATTAAAAAGCTGTGTTTATTTGTCATGTCTTGGAGCTTTAGCAATTGGTGATCTCTTTATTTCTCTCTACTTTGCTGTCTCTCCACCCCCTGCCCCCCTTTTGTGATGTGAACTTTCACATATAATGCTCTCCTGCCACGCTGTAACATCATCCACCACCCTCATCAAAGGCCAAGTCAATGAGTCCTACCTGATCCTGGACTTTGAACCCTCAAAAGTATGAGCTGAATAAACCTCTTGATACTTCCTAAGCAGCCTGTGTAGGTGTTTTATTACAGTGATGGAAAGATGACTAACAGAAGCCTCTACCTTATTCTACTTCTGTAAAGAAAAGGAAAAACAAAACACAAATTAACAAGAATAGATTGCTTTTGCACAAATACAAATAACAAGTGTAATCAAAATAAAGGTTTTCTTATGGTGAGTATATAGCTTAAGTGGCAGGGGCAGAGCATTTACCTGCCATGTATGAGGTCTTAGATGCAGTCTCTGGCAGCAGAAACAGTTTTTGCCTTGTTCTGGATTCAGAGAATCAGTTTCTTGTTGTTTATATTTTTAAACTATACAGAGCTAAGTAGTCTTCAAAGAAATCTTAGAGCAGTTTCTTTTCCCTGAATCAAGGTGAGGACACATACACTGTGTTCCTTGTTTTCATCTTGTCACAACGGTGGCTTCCCATTGTTGACAGTGAAAGTCTGGAGCAACTACCTGGGCCACTGTCATTGCTTCTGCTTCCTCAGATCCCACCTGGGATTTTGAAAATTCTCAGTATTCTGGAGGACCCCAAATGTTGCTTGAGTCCAGGAAATAATTAAAAGCAAACTAGAAAGTTATTCTCTGTAAGTTCCACATCTCTGAATACTCAAAGAGGACAAAAATATTAATGCCTATAAAGGACATCTCTACCTTTGTAGCAATGTCACAGATTAACACATGATCTTCTTTTGTAATAAAAAGTCATGGCCATAAAGACCTGAGCATTAAAGACATCTAATAAACTGACTTCATCCTTTCATCTTTTATTCAATCAGTAAATTTTACTGAATATCTGCAATAAGCAGAATAGCCTTTGGTCAAGAGTACAGATTATTGTCGAATCCTGTTCCCCTACAGCTGGGCAGTATCTCTTGGTATGTTCATCAGAACATTAGGTTTAGGAACGTTAACAGATGGCAGTAATAGGTTTATGGTCAGATGAAACTGGGAAACCTCAGGAGCTAGCATCTAGATTTAAATTAAAAAGCTGTGTTTATTTGGGATGTCTTGGAGTTTTAGCAATTAGTGATGTTTGGTGCAGCCTAAGAGGAAGATAAATGTACAGTGTTTCCTATATTTCCCTAATTTATTTCCTGAACTCTCCCTTCCTTTATTTTCAGAGTCCGTCATATTCCACAAAACTCTTTGGTTATGAAGTAATGCCCTAGCTTCTGAATTGACATCAGAGGTTCTAGCAAGATCCTGTTCATATGTAATTGAAATCAACAGCATATCAAACATCATCTTTATACTAAATATGAACCCTTTACAAAGACTCACTTTCAACTGTGTATGCAGTACTGAACTAGAAAACACAAACTGACTTCAAGTGTAAATAAAGTCAGGACAGCTTTGATATTATGCACTGCTTAAATACAGGATATGAGGATATCCACAATCATAATTGTGTCTATGAATTTTAAACTCACTACTTTTGAAAGATAGTGGATAATGTCTAGGGCAGAAATGGACTGCTTTGAAAGACAGGTTCTCAGCCTACATGCCTGGCCTACTAAATCAGAATGTAATATAAAGCAATCATAATGGTAACTGCCTTTCATCAAGCACTCACTATTTCCAGCACTATGCTAATTGCTTCACATGACACACTTCATTTCATCCCTACAACTGCAACCCAGTGAGTCAGCTGCTCTTATTACAATGCTTAGATAAGTACATTGACTCTTCTTGACTCAAAGTTAAGACATTCCAAGGTTACACACACCCTGAATAATAAGTCCTCATTTTTATTCATTTATCTCCTCTTTCCTCAAATTATTAGTAGTAAAATCTTTACAATATTAAAAAGATCATAGGAAGAGCCGGAAACAGCTTCTCAATCTTTAAGAAACCCAACAATTTTAAGTGAAAAAGAATCAGCTGTGAAATGGATTGGAAAACAAAATGCAGCCTTGTTTGCCAATCTCTGTTGCCAAAATGATCTCAAAAGCGCATAGTCCACTGGCAAATAGAAGTTCCCTGTTGTGTGCAGTGGGAGAGGCCATTCATGAGCAGCAAGCACGCTCCAGATGCTTTGCTTTCCCAGAACTGTCCTGGATATTTCTATCCTCTCTCCAGCAGTACCAGAACCTATTTCCTGGCTGATAGCATTTCTAAAAGAGAGTTCGGATAAAGAAAGAAGTTGACAAGAGAAAAGAAAACAAGAAACGTGGAAGGTCTCAGGCACCATCTGCTCAAATTCTATTCCATCCTCCTGGTCAAAAACTTCTTGGACATTGACAGGAAAACCTATGACACCAAGAACAAGCAAACAGTGTTTCCTTTGGCACCAAAACATCCACTTTCCATTTCCTGAGAGCCAATAATAATTGTCATTGTCATCATCATCATCATCTTGTTTTATCAAACTCTCTTATTCTGGTCACTCAAGAAAAGGAACTCTTTCATTACATTAAGAGAAAAGAAACAGGTTAGACTTCCTTCAATGTTTCCATTTTTTTACAATTGTGGCACCAAATAAGACTTCCTTAAGAAAATTTTAGATGTTAACTGAAGGAATGCAAAGCAAGATAATTAATTTGTAGCAAGTGTAATTAATTGGCATATGAAGACTGCAATTGCAACAAATGACTTGATCTTCACAAGTGGTAGTAACTAAATCAAAAGTGCCTCTTCTGGAGCAAAATAAACCTGTTTTTATCATATATAGGCCTTAGTAAGGAACTCAGTTTTCTCTCTTCAAAATTAGCGTTGTTAATCTTTTAAAAGTTCCTTAATATTTTTGAATTTTTGAAATAACTAAAATGATATAATGGTCTTTAGAAGTTGGAAAAATGGTTTTCATAGTTCCCCAATTTTAAACTATTTTTTAAATGGACAAATGTGTGTCTGTGTGTGTGTCTGTGTGTGTGTTTTGGACTGATAGTAGTGTTTCTATGGCTAGAAAAATTTACCCCATTCCATGGGTAACAAGGCTCCAGACCTTAGTAAGCCCCGTGACCTCAGAACAACTGACTCCATGGTAGAAGTACAACTTAGGCTGTAAAACTCAGCATTTAGAAGGTACCACCTCCCAAAACTGAAACAAAGGCCCAATCCATCGAAGCCCATGGTGTAGGGAAAGTCTCTAGATGTACTAATCTTGCTTTTTGGTTTCTGTAGCTCTGATTCTGTCTAACTGTTCTTGTTAACTGAAATATGTCAATCCAGGACATGGTTTTTGTGCTTAAAAGCTCCCCTGAGAAAGGCTTGGGGCTAACCCAGTAGTTGTCAACCAGATAATAAAGACTTTCTATTGGCTTAAACCCATGTCTGAGGAGTCTTCTCTGGTGAATACTCCACAACAATCTCAGTATCATGAATTCTTTTACTAAAGTGAAGGTTTCAAACATATTTAGACAAGTTTTAAAAATGGTGGAAGTGGTAGAGCTAGACTGAACTGGGTAAAATTCTGATTTTCTCACTTTGTAGTTGTGTGACTCAGCTAATTGACTTAACCAAGTTTAATTTTATTTCTTTATGTGTAAAGTAAGAATTGTAACTCTAGCCTCATAAACTTTTATAAGTAAAAATAAAAGAAGTAAAAAAAATTTACAGTGTGTATCTAAAATATATATTTTTGGGTGATTCTTCTAAAGAAATCTTTTTATTCCCCTCCATAAAACATAAAGAGCTAGTTCAGGCCATAACAATAATGATGCCAAACACATGTGAAAACTAGCAAGCTCCCACAATCAGTGAAGGTTCTTCCCCCCCCGCCCCTTTTTTTTTGTATCCCCAGAGTATGAAGTAGTCTCTTCTGGTGACTCAAAAGTGAAACATTCAACATTTTATTTCCTGAAATAACAGTTGGAAGTTATTCCCTCTCTTGAGAAAAAAAAAGTCTCAAGAAACTCTTTAAGACACCGTAATAGTGTCTATTGAACACACTTCTGCAGAATTTTGGGAAACGGATATAAAATTGTCTTTCTTTGATTTCTTCATTCAGAAAGCATGTCCAGTAAATGAACTATTCTTCCTCAGACTTAAAAACATTTAAAATGGTAAAAAAAAAACATGTAATTTTGAAAAATATCAAATTCTTCACAGACAGGAACTAGACTGCTGAGAAAGAGCCTATGGCAATGTTGACGGTTAGATGGAAATAGATTTCAAGAAGCAGACTATATAGGAAAAGGTTGGGGATGGACTTTGTATGAATAGCACAGCATCTGAGAGTGCACTGTGTAGATCTGAGCACAACGAATTGTGGACCAAAATGAATTAGGAATCTGGCCTGTATCTTTGAAAGAACTCATATGCAAATCTTGATAATACAAAATATACTAATGGCCATAAGGGAACTAAAGAACTGTATGAGACCCAAGGAAAACTGTAGCTCCTCCATGGCCATAACGGAACTAAAGAACTGTATGAGACCCAAGGAAAACTGTAGCTCCTCCAGTTTGCTTTGTTTGCTTGTTTATGAAGCAACAGGAAACAGACAAAGAAGAAAATATTTAAAATGGCTGCTGAGGCATAATGAGAGGTTGCAAAAGATTTGAGGGAATGTGGAGATCAAAAATGGGGGAATGGGGTCGTGCTCAGAAGATTGCAGCGTAAGACAAGCTTAGAGGAAAAAATAATGAAGAGTTCCTCTGGGAGCTAGTTCAACTCAAATGGAATGCGAGACTCAAGAAAAAGAGGGGGAAGGGCTCAAAAGGTGAGATCTATCCAAACGGTAAAGATGCTCTTGCTGCGTGCATAGCATGTGACTGATTCAGTGTTAGAGAAGGCATCTCAAATGTCAAATATTTAAGACTGGGGAAGCCAGTCAAATAGAATAAAACAAGCCACAGGGAGCAAGCATAGCAGCAGAATTGGAAATCACAACTTTTATTAGTTGGAATAATGGTAAACTATTTCCACTAATGATGAACTTAAGAAACAGAGAAGCACAGAGAACACTTTTTAAAAAATCACTTTCAGTGAATGCATACAGTACAGACTTGATGGGATTAGCGTACAGGGGAGATGGGAGCCTCACGGCGCTGATATGGCTAGACCAGTTTAGGGTGGTGGCCATGGAAATGCAAAGGTGAGATGATGAGTCATTACTAAGGTGAAGTCATGCCATAAGGCAGCCACAGAGTGTAGGAGGAGAAGGTAAAGGACGACTCAAGGATGACTATGTTTAATTTAGGGTGACTAGTTGCCAGTAAGGGAGCAGGTACGTCAGGAGGAAAGATGGGAGCATGTTTGGGGCCATGACACACTTGAGTTTACAGAAGAAGATCTAGATGGAGAAGTTTGGTAGGTTGTTAGACAGGAACGGAGGAGAGAAACTAGAACTTGGGAATCATCAAAATGGATGTGTGAATTAAACCTATGAGAGCAGAGGAACCTAACAAAGACAGCAGTACACCATTTGAGAAGAAACAATACAATTTTTTAAACATGCAGAATTTCCTATCTTGCCCTACTAGAAATAAACATTTTGCTCTGCTTATTCTGAGTGTGGGAGAGAGCTGAATGCAGGTGGATGTGTAAACGGAGCTTGGGAAAACAGAGGACACAGAAAACAAAACATTCCATTTATCATTTGCCCACTGGTTTGCACAGGAACCCATATTCTTCCTGGCTACAGTTAGGAGCAGCCTATTACTGATAGGAAGTGTGCTTCCGAGCTCAATGGGAAATAGGTTATTATGATCCTCAAAATGTCTCACCCTTGTGTGTGGGCAGAATGTGAGAGGTTAACAGAGTGGTCCTAAGGACACCGTGGGAAGAACAGGTAAACTGAGAGCCATGAGTCAGAAATTAACTCAGTCATCTTTCAACTATGTTAGAAGAACGTCACTGAGCTGACATAGATGGAGACATCAACCTATATCCGGAGGGACCAGGAGGGAGGGATAAAATGGGGAAAGAATATGTGAGTTTATAAATAGTTATGATACCCATTTTGCAATTTTATTGTATGATTTTATGGAAAAAATTTTAAAGAAGTTTTGAAGAGCCACAGTAGAGGCCGTTAACCATTTGGCCAAGTGCAGGTGCTTTCAGTTTCTCTGTAAATATATCAGAAATTTGAAGTACTTAATGCTAATCATAAGTCTAATGAAGTAAGACTAAGCCAAAACCAGCCTTAATTCTTGATAAGCCTGATCACCTCCTGAAACAGAGATAACCTACAAAAGAAGGAGAAATACTCATTTTCTCCAACTGTATGATTCAGATACCTGGGCTCAGCATCCCCAGAAAGAGTTAAAGTCCTAATATACCACATTGGGATGGATCTGGATCCCATAAGGTCAATGACAAATTTCAGTATTTGCTTCCCTCTGCTTCCTTCCCAACTCACTATCCAACTATTTCTTCATTACTCCATCGTTTTATAACCAAGCAATCCATAAATCTATGTGACAGAGTGGTAGGAAACCATTATTTACAGGCAGAGTGCTTTTGGAAAGGTAAAGCCCTGCACCCTGATGTCACTGGGAATGTGAACACAGTATCTTAGGGTAGCACACCTTGAGAATTACAGGCTTTCCATTTCAGAAAACCAAGGAAGCAGACAGAATACTGAAAGAAGGGTTGGATGCAAATGAGCATGGGGTAGAATCCTCAAAGAACTGGTCCCTGGGCTGCCGAGGCTCTCTGTCTCCCTGGATTGAAGCTGACTCAATCACACCTGTGGTTCAAACATAGGCATGAGAAACAATGGTTGCTTTTGGAGAATAAGAAAAGGAAATAAGCATGGAATGGCTATATCATTCAAAGATTTTTGTTTGTTTCTTAAGTTTAGTAGAATTATTTTAATCATCGGGCCAGAGAGATAACTGAGCAGTTAAGAGCAAATACTGGTATTATAGAGAGGAATATTAGTTTGACTCCTGACATCTACATGGACCAACTGTAACTCCAGCTCCAGGGAGATTCATCATCCCTGGCCTATAAAGGCACTAGCACTCACATGCATGCACTTCCACACATGTGCGCTTGCATGTGTGCACGCGTGCACACACACACACAACTTTAAAATAAAAATAAATCTAAACAAAAATTTTAATTACAAAAGGATTGCTATAATTGGATGTTAGGTAGCCTCAAAAGGTCGGTGTGTTCTAGACTTGTTCCCAGAGTGGCACTACTGGTAGGTAGGGTCTAAAGGGAGATGTCGAGATAACTAGAATCACATTCTCCAAGGGGTTAAGGGGTTCCAACCCCTTTCTAGTCCTCTTTGTTCCTTGATCAAGCATTGAGAAGCTTTACTCTACCAGATAGTCCATCATGATGTACTGCCTCATCGTGGTCCCTGTCGGCCCAAAGAATCAAGGGTTGAAATGTCTAAATCTTTGATGCAAAATAAATGTTTTCCTCTTTCCAAGTTGATTGTTTCAAGAATTTGTTATAGCTGGGCATGGTGGCAAACGCCTTTAATCTCAGCATTTGAGAGGTGGAGGTAAGCAGAGCTCTGTGAGTTCAAGGCTAGCCTGGCCTACGTAGTGAGTTCCAGGCTAACCAGATCTACATAAAGAGGTCTTAACTCAAAAAAAGCTTTTTAAAAAAAGACTTTGTTATAATGCTAGACCTCTGACTGTCATAGTATTAACTGGCAGCATGTTGGAACAGGTTATGGAATACACTGTTACAGGATACATTCAGCTGTCACTAAAAACGAGGATTAGCAAGTCTATTTTTTGACCAGCCCAGGCTTGATATAGTAACCAGTTCCTTCCAACTTCATGGCTTGGCATTCTTAGCATTCTGATCACAATCAACCTACAACACTTCATCAACAATCCAGGTGGATAACAAAGGAATTCCAGACAAACCCCAAACCTAAACTGAAAAGGATCAAGTTCAAATTTTTTCATTCTAATGATTTAAGTAAAATAAATGAATATAAAATATGGATGCCTCATGCTAAGGCAATCAGAACTAAAAAGGAAGAACTTTTGGTCAGAAAAATTATCAAAACCCTTTAAAGTTAAAAGCAATGAGCATATTACACACAAAAATGTATAAGACAGGGCCAAAACCATTCTTAACATAAAATCCTAAATCTTAAATATATACATTACTAATTACATTGTTAATAAATATTAAATGTAATAAATAATATTTAATTAATTAAAATGAAAAAATAAAACTGATGAAAATTACATTATTAAGGGGAAGATAAACAAATAAATAACGAAGAGGCAAGTAGAAGTTACAAGGAAAAAGTTATAAAGAAGTTATACCAAGGGTGCTGGAGAGATGGCTCAGCGGTTAAGAGCATTGCCTGCTCTTCCAAAGGTNTCACAACCATCTGTAATGAGGTCTGGTGCCCTCTTCCGGCCTGCAGGCATACACGCAGACAGAATATTGTTATAATAATAAGTAAATAAAAAATATTTAAAAAAATAAAGAAGTTATACCAATATACATGTTTCTACTTAGAAATGGAAGATATTAATAAAAATGGCAGAATTTCTTTTAAAATATGTTTATTAAATATGACTTAAAATAAAAAACTAAACAAACCTATATGTGAAAAAATGAAGAATTTTTCAAAGAATTATTCTTTAAAAAAGAATATTATATTCTTATATGTAAGCCTTATTGTGCCACTGTTTGATCAAAGCTAACTAGCTATTGTTCTATTTATACTGTTTTAAGTCATAAAACATAATTTCTCAAGTAATTTTACAAAGAAATTATTATATATAAGACTGACCTACATATACAGAGATTTTTTGTGTGTGTAAGTGGAAAATTAACTCATTCCCCAAAAATAGAAAACCAGCAATCATTTGTTGAATATCAATAGATTCCCTCCTCCAGTTCTCTGTTATAGTAAACAAGATCTTAAAAAAAAATTCTTACTCCTTGTTAAAGCTTTTATGGATCTTAGTACAGTGGTTAGGAGCACCCACTGCTCTTCCAGCCGACTGGAGTTGGTTTCCCACACCCATGACAGATAGAGTCCAACAACTTCAACTCCACTCCAGGGGATCTAGCACCCTCTTCTGGTCACCACAAGAACCTACTCACATGTAGTATTAAAAACATAAAAATTTAAAAAATATTTATTGCAACTCTCACAAACATATTCATGCATGCGTGTGTGAGCACACACACACAGCTTGCACAACCTGGATAGTTCTGTCTCCTCCTCAATACATGTATCTGCTCTGTACACCTGTCACACTGGCCTTGTTAGTGTTTCTAAAATATTTGCTCACTCATAGTTCTGTCTAGAATACTTCTCTCCCCATAAACCTGTGTGGTTTTGTCTACTTAACACTTACTTATCTTCCAGACCTCAGCTCAGATTGTTCCTTAGGTAAGTCATGTTCCCTTTTTATGGCTCCACTGAACTTTTCGCTTTTAATAGACAATGATTTCTTAAGTTACTTTGTGTGTTTGTGTGTGTTCACATGAACATGTGAGCACGTTGTGGTGACAAACATCAGGTGTCTTTGTCCAGCACATCTTACTCCAGTCTTAGAGACAGGCTCTTTCCTTGAACTTGGAGCCCATTAATTGGTTAGGCTGACTGGGCAGTGATCTCTGGGGACCTGCTTGTCTCTGACACACACCCAGGCTTTTATGTGTATTCCGGAGATCTAAAGGGAGGTCCTAAAGCTTACACAGCAAGCATTTAGCTCGCTGAGCCATCTCCCCAGAGCTGGTTTGTCATTTATGCCTTTCTGACTATTTCTTGTCCCCCAAGCCTGCATGAACAAAGAGTGGATTGTGTGCATCAGTGCACAATCAGAAACTAAGTCCCTGGAACTAACTATAAGATATTCAATATGACCTGATCCAGAGAACACTACCCAGAGGCCCAACCAGACATCTACCATTAGCCTTATACCGAGCAGATAAGAGATCTTACAGTGGCAAGCATCAGAAATAAGACTTTAGCTTTCTTTAGAAAACAGTACTTCTTAATATCTAAAGAGATATTATGAATGAATGCCAAATATGGTAATGGAATAAAAAAGGAAATATATGATAGGTATTTCACTAAAGAACAAAAATGGCCTTTAAGTGCACAAGAAGCCAGATGTGGTGACAATAACCTGTAATCCCAGCATTTGTGAGGTTGAGTTAGGAATGTTACAAGTTTGAGGCCTATCAGGACTGCACAGTAAGTCTCTACCTCAAAATAACTTATAAATGCTTAAAGTATGCCTGTGAGATATGAATATATTTGATTAAGTCAAGCCAGGGTTACTCAGTAGAGACTGTAGATTATATTCATTCTATATGAGGTTTAGTTTGGACTACAGTGTTTAAAAAACTTTTAAGGCAACATTTATGAACTGCGAAACCAGAACAGGCTGGGATTTTTGGGATCTGGCAGCCTTCAGCTATACCTGAGAACTGGCTGATCTCCTTAAATGGGTGATTATTGTGGCTCACATTGCTGTCAGTCTGGGCAAGTGTCCCTTACTTACTGGTGTGGGATATCCAGCCACTTATCCCAGTGTTGTCCCTCTGGAGAAGTCTACAGAGAGGCCCTCACCTGTAAAGAAAATGGGGGAAAGCACCTATACTTGCTGAAGAGGCACAGTCAGCCGCCATTATGCACACTCATTTACACAAATGTACACATTCTGGGTTCCAGTCCTGTCTAAGCTGCCTGCGAGCCATCTGATTCTCTAGAGCACTTTCTCTACTTATGCTCTATCTTTATATGCTGGCTTTTCAATTTACCTTTCACCATGCAGCCTTATTTCTTCAATTTTTGAGTTGATGAGAAGCCCATCATTAGCCTCAAATGTTGATAAAACTTAAAAAGCACAATCTACCTTGATTTTATTAATGTCAATCTTTATGTCATTTAATAACTGAAATGCAGTGAATGTCCTTGCATTTTCTCCCCTCCTCTCCTCCTCTATCAGATGAGCTATTAACATACACTCATAAAAAGAAACTTGATAGTAATGTTTAGTGTGGCCACAAAATACAGCTATAAATGGTGCTTTGAGTAGAACTGACTCTTATAAACATCTATTCAAACTTTAGAAACATCACTTGTGCTTGGTTCTATTGTATACTGGTCTGTCAAATGCTCAGGTAAGCCACTTATCCCAGTGTTGTCCCTCTGGAGAAGTCACACACTTCTGAGGATTACAATCCCACAGGTTCCACACCCAGGCTGCAGGCAGTTTAGGAAACACAATCTTGACTCAGAGTAGGTGCTATGACATTCTGAGGGAAACGAATTAAGGAGTAGAAGTTGTTCAAGCATAGCCACGTCTTTTCTACCGTAAGGATGATGTTCTTGTGACATTTATCTTCTATCCTAACATCAATTGATGCTAAAATATTAGTTCAAAGAATTAATGTTAATTATAACAATATGTCTCAGAATTGTCTACATTTATTTTAAAACGTATCCAGAAAAGATTTGGGTTTTGTTGTTGTTTTGTTTTGTTTTGCTTTGTGTGTTGTGCATGTACAAGTGCATGTGTGTATGAGAGAACATTTGAAAGAAGCTGTTAAGGTTGTGTAAAAATTTGACATGTGACACGACTGTTATCTCAGCAACTGGGAGTCTGAGGCAGGAGGATTGCTAAGAGTTCCAGGCCAACCTGGGCTACATAGTGAGCTATAGGCCTTATGAGAGAAATACCCTGTCTTAAAAAAAAGGAACGAAAGGTTATAGCAATTACTAGACACCATTTGGAACGTAGTGCTTATACCAATGATGCTTGTGTGCATGTGTGTGTGGTGCTAGGGGCACATGCATGCCAGACAAGTTCTCTAACTCCATTATAACCTCAACCTCTTTACATCGCTCTGAAAGTTAAAAAAATCAACAAAAACAATTTCTTTAAGACAATAATTACATTTATAAGCTTATGCTATTGTTATTAGAGAGAAAGTAGATTCTGAGATATAGAAATATCTTACACAAGTTGATTGTCCTAGTTTCATGTCTGTTGATGTGATGATACACCATGGTAAAAAGCAGTTGAGAGGAGGAAGAGCTTATTTGCCTTTACAATTAATTCTAGGTTATATCACATCCACAGTCAAGAGCCAAGAGAGATAAACACACCTATACTGCCAGCTTCCTCACCAGCTTTCTTTACTCTTACACATTTCAGAGCCTAGCCGAGGGAATGGGGCCACCCACAAGGGCTTGGCTTGCTTATATCAATTAACAGTCAAGACGATTTCCCAAAGACATATCCACAGGTCAACCTGATCAAAATAATTCCTTATTTGAAGCTCTCTTCCAAATTGAACCTAGGTTGTATCGAGTTGACAATTAAAACTAACCAGCACAATATTACTTTTTTTCTAACCCCCCCAGTTTTATAATCCTCCATTATTACATTTAGACTCAACTATGAGGAAACAAGGCACACAAGTATGGTCTGGCAGTTTAAATAGATTGACTTGATCACCCTGCCTGGTAGCAGTGGAGGAGGATCCAGCCCACGGCGCAAGGTTACAAGCACAGCAGGAACTGGAAGGGGCGAGAGTGTGGGGGAAATACTGTAGATAGAGTACTCATGGATGAAAGCTCAAAAACATTACACTAAATGTAAAAAAGATTCCTAAGGCCCCCACTTAAGGGTTGTATAATCAGTACAAATTGTTGCGAGGAGAATATACCAACTGGCAGAGCTGCCTGCAAATCGTCCTGGGAGCCCCGGGAACATAGTTCTCGTGGGTATTCGCTGACACGGGTAAACTTTTCAGTGATATGGCTACCTTTGAATCACTGAGTCTTCTGTAAGTAACTCCCCATCCCTCCACCCAAAAATAAACCTTGCTGGTTTGCTGAGCTGGATTTGGGTAATCATTTCATCTATCTGTCACTGATTCTTTATTTGAAATAAACTGACATTTGTTCACATCTTTCCAGGAAACGCAATGAAATACTCAATTTACATCTGAAGAGGAATCAATAGAACCAAATAGGAATCAGGAAAAAAATGATTGTAGAGCCCCTGAAATGGGTGATATCACATGCAGCAGACAATGATCGATCTAAGGTTAAATATTGATAGGTACAAACTAGATGTTACCTTTTCCTCTACGGTATGGAATGTGGTTTCCTAGCCTGACAGTTGCATGTTCCTTGTAATGGGCTATAAGACATGCAAACCAAGACTTAGGCATTTGGGAATGAAGTGACAGTAGGGGCCATCCTAGGATGGCCATCTTCCTCTACACAATATGGTGTAGGCTGCCTTGTTGATGAATTGGGTCTGCTTCCTGAGGACAGGGACACCTCCCTTTGAAATAGTTGACAGACGGGAGAATGCACCGCACTCCCTAAAAGTAGCATGTGTGTGACCTGATTGTGAAAAAGCTGTGACAGCTGTTGCATGATCTTTGCTCTACACAATAAAACATGCAACGGAGGCTAAGCTCTCTGCCCATGTAAAGAACTGCACCAGGAAAGAGGCTTGCGGATGGTGTCCTCTGCATTAGCCTCCGATTTAGCAGGAAGAGTGGAGAGGGGAAGATGAGATGGAGGCATTGGATTTCTGTTTCTTACAGTTGGTAGAAAGGGGAGAGACCGTACAAGTTAGATCTAGCTAAAGAGGCTTTCTGTAATCCCAAAACTTGGAACCCAAAGAAAGAATCAAAGAGCAAAGAGGGAAAGGGTGAAGCAGAAGTCTTAAAAGAGAGCCCTCAGGTATGATCTTTCCTACACAGGAAGGGAAAACCCCTCATTCAGTGTACAGATGGAGACTATACAATGGCCAAGTACTAAAAACTGATAATCAAGGAATGCTCAGCATCTCAGCTGATAGGACCGGGGACGAGAGAATTCTTCAGGGTCTGGGTGGTGAGGCTGTGAGACATGGGGGTTAATGGGATCAGTCTGAGTGCCCCAGGAGTAGAGAAAAAGCATGATGTAAACTATTCATATTGAGACAAAAGCTGCTGTTCCTGAAGCAACATAAAGGAAATCAGTCTCTAAAGGACTGGCTCACTTGAGCCATTAAGAAATGTTAATTATGACTACCAGAGATCACCTTAAATATCAGGGAATGGAAGTCAACAGAGAAAGGACAGGTAGTACTGTGGAAATTGGGCTCGAGATATTTTATGTCCATTTCACCATGCTGTGTTCATAGGAGCATCAATAGGAAGGTTGATTCACCAGGGACCTCAGGATGAGTATGCATGTTTATGTTATGAGGCAGAAGAGGCTCTGGCTGATCTAAACGATATAGACTAGCAGGTAAATTGAGTTGTTATAGCAAGTAAGAGGGACTGAGAAAAGAACAAAGCAGACAATGGAGTCTTGAAGGTAACTTAAGGACAAACATAGCAAAATTGGTGTCGAGCCAGAACTCCTAGGGAAAAAAATGTGGACATCAAAAACTATGCTTGTGAGCTTTGAGAAGGCATTCAAACCTAGGTAACAGTTCACAGAAGATGCTTTCCGTGATAAAAAAGACTGTAAGTGAAAGGGTTTGAGTTTATCTGAGAGGTGGGCAATTACTCCCTCCCCTGTAGAAAGAGTACAATGGTGGAGACTGTTCACCCACTCCTGGGTTCACTCAGCATCCATGTATGACAGTTGGAAAGGCGGGGACTATGGTGCTGGCTTGGATCTTGCCAGAACCAGAAAGCCAGGTCCAATGGTAGGTACAGCTGGCTAGAGCATGGCCCCGCTCCTCCTTAGGCCTAAACCAGGCCTAGAAGAATAAGCCAGTCACTCCAGGACAATTGTGGGTGTGGAGATACTCAGAGGCCCTTAACGACCGCAGCAGTCCAGGATGAGACAGCATGGCAGCTCAAGGATTACAGGAGAGATGCAAACATGCCACTGTACCCAACAATACTCTACTGATTAAACAATCAATAAGATCTTTTCATCCATTGGACCTTACTAGGGTTCCTGTTCCAGCATCCCTTTAGCTGTCCAAGACCAACTGATCTTACTTGGAGCAAAGATTGGTCTTCAGAAATCCTGATTACTTACTGTAAAAGGGTTCTTGATGCTAACTAACCCTTTGGTGTTTTACAGACTTATGAAAACATATAGAACAGTAAAGTTATATAGGCAACATTAGACTCGAAAGGATAATAGAAGTTTCTTTGGTTATAGAAAACAGTACTCCCATCTAGAGATAGTTTTTTTTTTTTAAAAAAAGGGGGGGAGCTCTCTCCTGATTACCTAAAATACCAGATTAAAAGCTTTAAAAATGTGTATTAATTTAAATTACATCACTTGGGAAATCTACTGATATAGGAAAGGAAGCAGAAAAATATCAGTCATGAATGTAACAATTATGGAAGTTTAAAAACTGTCCCCTGCTTCTAGAATGTGTAGCAATGCTTTGAACAAAGAGATGTTTTAGTTAGTGTCCAGCATGGCAAAGCACGGAATGGGCTATCATAGCCAGCAGCATCTCTAAAAGACAAATCATTTCCTCTGGGCCAGTCTCTACTCACCCAAGCTTCTGCTCTTAATTTGGTTTCCTTGGTAAGTTTATCTCCCAAGGAGATAATATTCATATTGACAGGCTGGCAGGAATATTTGGTCTGCTGGCAGTTACAATTGTAAACTAAAAAATTGTATTTTTCAGGTAACATTAGGGTCTTGTGCATTTTATTGAGTTTGATTAACTAGCCAAAGTCCATTTCAAATTAAGAGCCTTGGTAACCTCAATAGGAGACACTATCCAGGAAGCCCATCCTGGCTAGCTTATTAGCTTCTAATCATGATCATAACTACCAGCCTTCAGAGAGCCACTGGATCCCAGAGCTCACATGGTTACCATTTACACTGCATATTCCTTAGTTACCTACAAAGGTCATCAATGGCCCCTAGAAAGCACTAACAAACCCAGAGTTTCCTCCTAGAGTGGTTCTACTGTACAATTCTGTCTCTAATGCAATGTGCGCATAGGGCTACAGAGCGAGCAAACGTTCTAATGGGAAAAGTGGCTGGAGGTACCCACAAGAGTGTCACAAGAGATCAAGCACATAAAAGGGAAGGAGGGGGAGTAAAGAAAGTGGGAGGAGAGAGGGAAGGAGGCGGAGAAAAAAAGAAAACAGGAAATGCATTCCTTTAAAAGTTTCTATTTTCCTGATAACTGGTGCGATTTATTATGCATGTTACAGCCATTTGAATTGCCCTGCAAACTGCTTGCTCATATCCACTTGCCATTTCTTCTGAGTTTCCTTTCCCTCTTCATCCGGTGCTAGTTTTCTATATATTCCACATCACTATTTTTCAGGTTATGTGATGTATGAGCGGCAAAATTCTATTGACTCGACTTTAAGGGTTATATGGCATCTATTGCTTTACAGAGTTTTATATTTTTAAGTGTTTCTGTTTTATCTCTTGGGAAGCTTTCCTCTCTATTATCAAGTAATTCTGTCAGTTTTTCTAGTAACTTCACTCTTTAAGTGTTACATTACTGCCTCTAATAATGATGAGGGGAGTTCAAATTATTTTTAAAAACCACACCCATATCAGATTGTCCTCTACTACTTTTGTAGGACCTGCTACTTCACTACCAATGTTACAAAAAGGGCCAGTGGCAGGTATGGGAGTGCATGCCTGTAATCTCAGCACTTGGGAGGCAGAAGCAGTAAGACCAAGAGTTCAAAGCCAGCCTTGGCTACAAAGTCAATTCGAGACAGCCTGGGATAGACAAGACTACCTCAAAACAAGACTATCTCACAAATGGGGAGGGGCAGCCTGGGAAGTATATTATAAATCATAAAAGGCATCTTGACTAGAGATCCCAGCCTTTTCTGCTTATTTAACTGATTTTGATACTGACAGCCCAGGTCAACCTTCAAACACCTTTTAATTATCAAACTTTATTACATATTAGTATTCTCAATTAGAACTGGTTCTGCCTATATGCAATGCTGCTAAGGTACTGGAGAGAAGACAGCTGTGTATCACATCTCTGCTTACTAGACCATCTTCTTCACGGGGCTCAGAATGACCATCTATAAAAGATTCAGCTCACAGCATTCTGCACTGCTGCCTTCTCAAAAGCACTTCTTTCAATTATTTGAAACATGTATGCAATCTCACTTATTATCTATATTAACACAATAAGGATTATCTTGTTTACCACTGTATCTCCAGCATTTATTCAGCCTATAAGTCATATCATGACATACAATATGTAATGACATATAATGTCATATGACTTATGTCATATATGTGATATGACTTACATCAGGCTGAATAAATTACCGAACAGTTGTTGAGTATAATCAAGAAAAAAGCAAAAGTACTAAGTATGCTAGAAGCTGTGACTCACTGGCTGTCAGTAGTAGGATTTAGGTTTATTAAACATGCATTAAGGGAAAAAATAAACTAAGTAGCATGCATGTTTAACAGATTTAGGAATTCACATTACTTTAAAAAAAATTCTAAAAACGGAAACTAGATAGTGTTCTTATGTTATGTCTATGTTTTATCCTATGCTGTAGGGCATGGTTACACTTGTGCATACTTATATAGTATAATACTAGGTTATCACTAAAGCATGGTGATACAAGTATATTTACTGACATCAAGTCTGAAAAAAACATGCAATATTTAATAGCACATTTTCATAAAAGAAAACATATGCACCTATACATGTATATTGCTTGCTGTGATATTTTTTTAAAACACTAACAGTGACTCTCTCTGGACAATGAAATTATATTAATTTTTTTCTATTTCATTTCTCTAACATGTTAGGCAAAAGTTTGTATGGAATTATTTTGATGTAGAACAGGGTAACACCATGTGACTGAGTGAACTTCCACTCAGCATCCCTTCCAACTTTTCCAGTCTATGCTCCTGTGCAGCAGACTGTAAATCTTAAAATAAAATAAATTCCCAGAATCCCTTGCCAGAAAATCCATGAAAGACTTACAAAGCCAAAGTAAAACAGAAGTCGTCTCCTGTGACTCAGATACTATTTTTCAGGTGGCATGTTTAGATAGAGGTTGCTTTTTTATATTCCAGTTGTGTATCACATGTTTGCTGCAGATCTCTTGTTCCTGGAACAGAGGAGAGCACATTCTGACTTCACTGTCTTCAGTGGTAGATACTCTCACTGTGGTTGAAGGAAAATATCCTGTGAAGTCAATTCTGGAGACTTATACTTGAGTCCACTCCTCCAAACCTTGCAATAGTTTCACATAGAAAGAATGGTAGCTTCAAAACACTCAACATTATTTTTCCTTCCCCACTAATTCCTAGCTCAGATTGATTATTACAAGTTATTAAAGATATAAAAAGGAGAATTGCAAATAATGTGTCATATAATTCTGTATACAGTATAGAAAAGGCATGCATAAAAACAGGGATATCTACATAAGACAAAACTGCGACATATATTAAAAACATTCTTGGGATCATCTCTGTTGGTAAGTTGTAACAAATTTTATTTTTGCTCATCTGTTTTCTCTACTATTTAAAGGGGAAAAAAAGAAAAAAAACCTTTATGTTCTCCTTACCATTTCAAAGAAACAAAATCCTTCTAAAAGGAAAAAAAAACTAAATGGCTTTTGAAATGTAGGCAATTAAAACTGAAGGTATTAAACTGAATGCAGCACGATATTTATATATTAACACCTAAAAGAAGAGCAATGTGTGCCCTAATTCCAGACACAAATATCCACCTACTCCAGTGGCACAGTCAAGCTGTTGCTCTCTGCTGGACAAAGGGCAGCTATCTTGGGAAGTACGCTTGAGGCGAGGCAAGGCAGTGCTGCAGCTGTTGGGAAGTTTTCTGTATTTACAACAGCAGAGGAATATCCCTTAGAATTGAATACAGTAAAACAGAACAACCAGCCTTTCTCTATCCCATGGTTAAGCGAGATTTTAGAAAAGGCTCCTTCCACAACTGTGTCCACCTAACTAACATATATCTATTTCTGGTTTATGGTTCAGCTCTCCATTTTCTCTACCCTGAGCTCCATTACTTAATTACAAATCAAAAACATATAGGCCCCAAAGACTTTTTTATTCACAAGCAGAAATAGCCATGAAGTACCCCGTATTCACAATTGTGAGACAGACATGCTATTCTTAAACTGTGACTATTCTTACATTTTAGCAGAATTAGATCAATAAGATTGCATGCCTATTAATAGTTTTATAAAACTACAATTAAAATGTCATTTGATAACAGTTCCTCTTAACTCCATCTCTCACTGACAAGTTTTTAGTTTCAGTATAGTCTAATTTGAGGTCTTTTATGGTTATTTCTGTTTGAGACTTAAGAAACCTGTGGCTATTCTCGTCACAAAAATATTCATTTATGATTTTGCAAAAACAAAAACAAAACCCTTTGTGCTTTTCAGCTATTACATAAAGGTCTATGATTAAGCTCAAATTCATTTCCAGGAGAAGTGTTGAGGTCACACTCTTTTTCTTATATGGAAATACAGATATTCTGTCCCATCTGCTGAAGTTTTCTTGCTTTGCCACCTTTGTCAAAAATCAAGCGATCAGATAAGTATGAATCTATTTTAGATTTTCTTTTATATTCTACTTTATTTGGTTAGTGCCTACTACTGTCTACAGTAAATCTTGTAACTTTATACAAAACTTAAGCCTCAACAAAGTGTGGAAACAAAGCTCAATGTTCAGCCATAAATGAGATAACTACATTACACCCCCTTCCCCAGTGCTCAGAAGACAGTCAGAGCCAGAGGTCAGAGATGGCTATGAAGCATCCCCTTCTGAACAGAGCAGCTGTGGTCACCTGGTAAGATCATTCAGTCAACATTCCAGCACAGACAGGGGAGGAGCGCAAGAGGCCACACTCCTCTGCTGAGGAACTAGTGGCAGCATGGTTGCTGGGTGAAGGGAGTTAATTTTCTCCAGGGGTGTGACCCTGATGTGTTTATGTGCCCCTACTAGATGACCCCATACCCTCAGTGGATTATTAAAAGAAAAAGTTAAAAAAAAGACAAGAAGTTAGGAGGAAGGAGTTATAGTGTGAAGAGGGAGGTAAATATGATCTAAAATGCTTTGCATATGTAAAATTTTCAAAGAATAAAAGTATACTTTAAAAAATGAAGTTAAGGGCTGGAGAGATGGCTCAGCGGTTAAGAGCATTGCCTGCTCTTCCA
>LOJH01013699.1:28804-44636 GCA_001685095.1 Ellobius talpinus
ATGGTGGCTCACAACCATCTGAAATGAGATCTGATGCCCTCTTCTGTCCTGCAGGCAGACACACTGACAGAATATTGTATACATAATAAATAAATATTTTTTTAAAAAATGAAGTTAGGCTCAAATGAGTTAGATCAATGTGAGTACAAGACAATGCCCAGGAAACTATTTTAAATGCCCAGCTTGGAAACAGTCATTGTTACTACTCTACTGAGAGCAAAGTCCACTTCCTCACAAAACTGAAAGACCACATCATCTGACTGTTTGAAAATATCTATTCTCAGATTTACTCCAAAACTTTTGTTAGTTCTAAGTCATCTAGTAATACCACTACAGAGACTTTAAAATAATTCTTAGAAATTGGTTTGTAGCCAGGCAGTGGTGACGCACACCTTTAATCCCAGGACTCAGGAAGCAGATGTAAGCAGATCTTTGTGAATCTGAGGCCAATCAGGTCTAAGTCAGAGCTGTGGCACAGAGAAACCCTGTCTCGAGCCACTAAGATAGATAGATAGATTAGATAGATGGATGGATGGATGGATGGATGGATGGATGGATGGATGGTTGGATGGATGATAGATGATAGATAGATAGATAGATAGATGATAGATGATAGATAGACAGATGATAGATAGATGACAAATAATTTATAAATAAGGTAATGAACCAAGTAGTGTTTTTAAAAGCAATGCAAATCACCAATAGATTTTTTTTTAAGTATTCAACATCTTTAATCATCAGGGAAATGAAAATTAAAGTGACTTTGAGATTCTGTCTCCCCTGAATGAGAATGCACGGAGAAAACAAAGAACAACAAACTGAGGACATGGGTAGCGCGGCTGGCCTGAATGTGGACCACTGCGCTTGGGGGACAGACAAGCGCAGCCCCTAAGGAAATCAGTGTGGAGGCTTCTCAAAGACAAAACAAAACGAAACCAGAACTATCATGTAGCCCAGCTATATACTCATGGGTATTTATTCAAAGGACTCTAGATTCCCAGAGATGTTTATTACTGCTCTATTCATAATAGCAAGGAAATGAGATCAGGTGAATGGACAATGAAAACGTGGTACTTATACATAACAATCTTATTCATAACAAATTTCTTCATCGGTAAAGAAAAATAAAGAATCTGCAGAAGAAACTACTAAGTGGGGTGACTCAGAAGATGCATGATACACAATTTCTCTCTCACCAGATCATAGTCTTTAAACTATGAAATTATAAAGGGCCCATAAGACAGATAAAACTGGTTGAGGAAGGTCGGGAGGTCAAATACATGCTTTGTGAAAAAAATACCAGAATGAGTAAAGAGGGGGAAGATAAAAAAAATTATGTATGAAAATGCCAAAACATAAACTACCAGTTTGTATACTAATTTAAATAAATTGAATCTGAATCAAAGCTGGACTCCAAATCTGGAAAATGGGTACACAACTAACCTAATGAAATAATTTTACATAAAAATGTTAAAAAGCCATGTTTAAGCCATGTATTGATTTTAAAACTGTACTTGGATGTTCATAATGAAAATTTCCTTTAAAGTTTAAGGGGGGGTACGAGACTGGAGAGATGGTTCAGAGGTTAAGAGCACTGGCTGCTCTTCCAGAGTTCATGAGCACTCCCAGCAACTACTCTCATAATCATCTATAATGAGATCTGCTGCCCTCTTCTGGCATGCAGGGACACATGCAGGCAGAACACTGTATACATAATAAATAAATAAATCTTTAAAAAAAAAAGTTTAATTTGGAAGAAAAATAGAAACAACTTTTAAGAGAGAAAGATCCAGTGTAGGGCTGGGCAGTGGTGGCACATGCCTTTAATCCCACTCTAATCCTACACTTGGGAGACAGAGACAGGAGGATCTCTGTGAATTCGTAGCCAACCTGGTCTACCAGAGCAAATTTCAGCAACCAGGGCTGTAATACACAGAAACCCTGTCTGAAAAAACTTAAAAAAAAAAAACCCTCCAATGTCAGGTCTTTAAATCCAATGTGAGATAACATACATGGCTTCTAGAAACTAAATGGACACAGAAGAATCCTCTATTACCACTGCAATCTTTTAAAAGAATTAGATAACAAACTATCAAACCCTTAATTTTTGAAGATCTTGAAAACTTGAGAGTAACTCTGAACCCTAAGAATTACAAAATGTTCTGACCTCCAGTTTTGTTTTGAAGCAAAATATTCAGACCTTCCTCAAATAATCCTACAATATATAAACAAATAACCCCAAACAATTGAAGAAAATTTGCTAAAATAAAATTGGGAAGTTTATTGTCTTCTTTACAGATAGCAATGTAAATCATTAAAAATTGTATTCTTTCCAAATAACTGGCCTTAAAAAATCAAATTGGTGTGAGATAAAATTCAATTTTAAGATCTGCAAAACACATATCAGAAACAAAAATACTGATTATTTTTGCCACAAACAATTAGAAGCAGATGACCCAGTAAGTAAGATCTGACATCTGTAAATTGGATATATTTAAGCTGACAAATAAAAGTATTAGTAAGAACAACTACAGATAAAAAGTATATTTGTGTATTTTCCAGGTCCATTACTATAGACATATTTGCAGAGTACCAAAAGCTCTCAGATCCAATATCAAATAATAGAATTTGGCGAGCACTCTTTATGCCACTTTTATTTAATATGCACTACATGCACATGATGCAAGTAGGGAAGAAGTTTTTGAATCCATGCATAAAGGACAAGACAGACTGGTACTATGCCAAACGTGCACTGAGTCAATTAGGATGTTGTTCAAATTTCCTTAATATTTAATGGTTTCCATGAAAATAAGTACAGGTCCAAATATCCTCTTCACTTAGTTTCCTGAGCTTTCTTTGCATTCTGTTTTTCTTTTGCCTAAAAGTTAAAGATATAAAAAAATTAAAGTTTAAAAATTAAACTTCTCAAAGACTATTTTAGATCATATTAAAACAAAATGCATCCAATGGTATTCTCAAGAAATAAGATAAATGTATAGGTCACACTACTAGAGCTGTATGGTGAACTGTAGTCCTAGCTACTGGCAACATAGAAAAGATAGGTATAAATGAATAAATAAACAAGTACTGAGATTTCTGAGTGTGCTCTAAGATACTGAGAACATGGCAGTTTATTACTTATCCCTTGCAACAACTTTTGTTGAATTCTAGTTATTTACCCTCAGTAGATATGGACATCTTTGGTTTACAGAATATGAAATGTAATAATTGTAATAATTCTAGAACATCAAACTCAACCATAACAATTCCAAAGGTATACATACTTATCCATTTCTTACTCAAACTAAGTCTAAAAAATTCTTTAGACTTTTGTTATATTGGAATAAATGAATTTAATATGGTTTTAGTGAGCTTAATATAACATCACTAAAAGAATATGTCAGTGGTATCAATAAGTTTATTCGACCTAAATGTTTTTCCACATGATGTCATTTGACCTCATAATTGTACGGCTTCAACACAGTAATTCTATTTGTTCTTTTGTAAGTAAAGAAGCCAAAGCTTATAGACATTACCAAAGTTGACCAAAGCCACACAATTAACAAATAGTGAAGTTTCAAGAGAGGTCCAAGACACTTGTGTTCTCTAGTAGTGCTTTTCAAGATACATACACCAACTGGGGCCCCTATGTAAATATATAATGATGATTCAGGAATCAAAATGCCTATTGTTCTACAACCCTAACAAAGTCTCATCTCAGGTGACACCAATTCTGTTGGTCTTTGAAAAACAACCAGTAAATTAGAATTCTGTATTATACAATTAAAAGATAGGATAATTAGGACAATTATAACTTTTATTATATATCAGTTAACTATTATGCAGCAGTATGAAAAAATTGAGAGCTACACATTAGACTTAATGGATGTGGTGGCACAGGCCTATAATCTCATAATCTCAGTTACTTGGGAAACTGAGGTAAAAAGGCTAGTTCAAGGCCAGTTGAATAAAAATAGCTGAGTGTAGCTCAGTGGTAGAGTGCTTACCTACCCTGTGAGAAGCTCTCAGGTTTAACTTCTGCACCAAAAAACAACATAGAAAAAAAAGACAAACCACACAAAACCAAGAGCAAATTATTATAAAAAATGTGTATGGATAAAATATAGGTACTATCTAAAGTCTAACTACTGCACAAAATAGCAAAATTAGTTGCTATATGAACATTTTTAATCAGTAAACATAATTAGGAATTTAATATGTATACCCTATTCTATACAAAATTTCTTTTTTTTTTTTAGTTTGGCTTCTTTATGTTTGAGACAGTTTCCCCTCATAGCCTAGAAGGCTCTACAGCTCACAGTCTTCCTGCCTAGGCTTCCTAAATGCTGATGCAACACCATCCTCAGAAAAGCTTCCTGTTCTCAAATAATGAAAATACAACTCAATTTTAGGCATAATGTGAAAAAAAAGTAAAGTATTTACTATTTTGCTTTTGGTCTCTGAATATAGTACAGAATTTTTGCTAAAATTAACAAAAATATTGTGATCATTGCTCTACTTCTTTAAGAGAAAGAAAAAGTTTTAAAGGATAGCTACTTATCAATTGATTCAAACTTCAATACTGCGAAATCATTTTGGATTTCTCTATCAACTACATTCATGATTTTATATAATAGGCACTAGAAGTTTAAAAAGTTAGAATTGACAATGATTTAGAATTATACATATATATGCTGCAATCACACACACACACACACGCAATAACATTTTTTTAGTGCTCTAAGTATACCTGAATAAATAGAAGGTTCACAAATGGAATCTTAATCTAGCTAATTTATGTTTCAAGGAACAGAAGTGGTATATGGTACAAGTTTTACAACTATTTTTAGGTTACCTCCTGAGTAGTTTTTATGCAAAGTATGCAACTCTAATATAACAAAACCATAAAATTTTAGTCTATATCTTTATAGTTATATTACCAAGGGAAAATTAAAGTCTTCTGTTCTGCTTATTTTTCTTAAAATGAAAAGATTTTGGTCCTAACTACTTGGACCACAGGCTGTAAGCAGTGTCTCTGGTTGGCATCTAGCATCACTACTTAGAGTGACACATCTTTTCTGTCTTGTTCATCCTACTCCCTCTCACACTCTAGCAGCCATTTTTCCTTAAAGGGTGGTTGGGGCAGGCGTGCGAGAATTCCACACATTCCAAATCCACTTCTAGAATCTACAGGCAAAATTCTTCTTGAAAGTACTATGATTAACAAACATAATGAAAGCTACTTACTGCATATAATTTTAAAATCTAATCCTAATCTATTTTTATATGTTCCTCAATTTGCTTTCTTTTTAACATGTGCATTCATTTGAAGAATTTCAACATAGTATAATTTGTTTTTTCCCTCAAAAAAGGATGATAAAATACATTTGCTCTAAGAATATTATTTAGGAGCTACTCTGTCCAAACTTTTAGCATAATGCTAATACTAATCACATGATACTATTCAGCGCCCTATAATTATTTCACCCTTTCCCAAACCATTCCACACGTAAGTTGAATAAATTTATTTATCATAACAAAATACCTAGAATGTAAGTGCAGCTAGACAAATGAGATGAACAATTTAAAACAATTCCACCAAATGCTGAATCCAAATACCCTCACAACCTAGCAGTTAGCAATGTATATACAGAAAGAATATATACATTGCTTATTAAAATTCTAATTTCTAAAAATTTCTGAAAAATAGGTAAACTAAGACAGTCAATAACTACTTTCCTTAAAAAATTTACAAACAGAAAGATCAACAGAGCTGGTGTTACACTAATATATATTCACATACTGCCACCTTGTGTCAAAACAATGTGAACTAAGTAACTATGGTTCTAATGCAAAGATGTTCTCTCTAAATTCCCAAAATAAATAATAATCTGGGGAGTATACTGTCATGGAAAAAAATTTTAAATCACACAAAATTTTTACCTAATCTATACAAAAATACTGTATTGAAAGCAAACTTTAAAGCAAAATTTACATTGTATAAGTGGTAATTTTTCCATAGGTTCCCTATGAGAAATTTTATTCAAGATGACCCTGAACACTGAATCCACTTGCTTCCACCTCCAAATACTAGAATTACAGGCATGTACCACCACACCTAACTCTATCTAGTATTTTCAAAATAGAAACAGTTCATGGTGTTTCAAAGAATACTGTATTTAGATATCCTCTTAACAAACAAATCTGAGGACCATCAGGTCTTAATTGTTAATAAAAGTTGAAAATTAATTTCCCACCTTAGCGAGGAACATTAACAGAAAAGTCCCATGTGGAACAGAGAAGAGTTTCAGTCCTCTACAATAAGTCTGCATTTAATGCTAAAGAGTGGGTCGTATGTTTCAAGTAAAAAGGCAAACACAAATATATTATGATTCAAATCTCAGTATTATGTGAAATTTATAATAAGAAATAATCTGGGACAAAAAATGTATTTGTTTTGTACACTTTAAAATCAATAAGAAAAATATACCTACCATGTATTCTTGTCTTTAAATTAATGGTCCAAATTTTTATTTGCCTAGTAGTGTCTTCTCAAAGTGTTTCTCAAAATGTGGTACAGATCAGTTGCATTAGAATCACTTGGGGAACTTATTAAACATTCCTTCCCCTACGTGAGAATATCTGGGGAGGGGGCCAGGTAACATGTAATTTAAAGAGCATCCAGAGATGGTCATTTTCAGAAAAGCTGATTTACAATATAAACTTACAAACAATTTAACTGTACTTCATTCATCCACAAATATTTTATTAAGTGCCTAACAATGAAAAATAAATCAGAATTTTCTACTTATTTATGTTAAATATCCCTCAGTGGGACAGATTCTAGATTCTATTTGCTAGCCAATTAAATCTTTTAATCCCCCCCAATGTCCCTTCTAGTTCTAAACTCTACAGTATCAATGCAAAATTTTATAAAATTAGCTAAGAAAAAAAACCATTATTTCAGTTATAAACACTGAAAAAAAATTTTAAAAGAAAGGAATGCTTTAATACAGAAAAAGCTGAGCTATAGACATTAAGAATTATGGAATGCTAAAGTCATGGGGAAATGCTTTGTTTTTGTGTTAAAGTATTAGGCTACACTACTTTTCCTAGAATGCAAAACACTAGGCAAAAGAGTAAAACTACAAAAGCTTCAAACTTTATATCCACTCATGCCTAAAACAATGTATTGGGGAAGAATCTAATCTGAGTTTGAATAGTCATTACTGCAATACGTACCTTTTCTACAAGTGGAATTAACTGCTGGTGTTCTGCTAAGGTCTTTAACAATTCCATAATGAAAGGCAGGTAGTTATGCTTCCTTCTAATATTTTCAATCTGAAAATAAAACACATTTTCTGATTATATTATCTTTTTTGTATCCAACATAAAATCTTCCATCCTCATAAACAGTACAAGAAATGAGATTTGATTTCTACGATAATAAAGACTGTACAACAAAACATGTAGCAAACAGGCTTTTTAAAACTCCATTCTAGAAAATGTGCTACGGTATGGGGGGGAGGCCCATTCCAAGGATATTTAAAAAACAACCTTAAGGTTTACAAGATAAATTCACACCCCTGCTACTGTAACTACACAACTGCCAAATAAAGTCCAGCCTAATGACATCAGCTTTAGTTTCTGAATAGCAACAAATTTTCTTGGGGATTGTTTTATAACAGTGAGGGTAGTGGAAAAAGAAAATCTGCGCTTCATTGAAAAGCAAGTAAACAGTCTCCAAATTATTTGCTTCTAGCCTTTAATGATCACTAAGTTATTATACATTCCATCTAGATGTTCAATTGAGTGCTTCTTTCCCATAGTTAAAGCTTCTATCATTTGTAAGAAATCTCAACATTCCTTCACATAAATTTGAAATTTTAACTTCTTTTAAACTAGCTGTGACTTTTTTACAAGCTCTTATATTTAATTCATAGGTAGGCTGTGGACCTTTTTAGTATTATGTGACATGGACGATAATGGCTGAAGTTACCATCTCTTACTTTCCTATCCCCATAAACCTTGGCCCTTTCTTTTCTCTGCCTAAAGTATTCTGAGAACTTGTCCACCTCTCACCTGGAAAAAATCCTACTTGGATTCAGTTCTGTTCCATTTATTTACTTTAATCTTTAAGAGTCATTTGTTGGCTGTTAAGTACAACATGACACTGCTGACACAAGTGAGCAAAAACAACGAAAATAAAGTACTTGACTTCAAGCTCCATGTGAAAAGCATACACAAGTGCAGGCATGCAGTCCCTAAGTCCCCTCCTCTGTCCACTCCCAGCTTACTAAACAGACTGTAAGTGAAGGAGGACGGCAGAATAACATAAGCATCGGTGATAACTAAAGAAAATTAAATAAGGATTCTTAAAAACCTAAGAATTTTAAAGTAAAAATCAAGAGACAAACATTAAGTAATTTTAAGGTATAGTGATTTGGTTGTACATTTAAGATGGGACATATAATAAGAAACAAAAGAGGCTATAGGAAAAAAAATTAATTTTATTAATGGTACTAGCACATATGTATGAAAATGGTATGAAATCCACTATTTTGTATGGAAATACAAATTTAAAATTTTTTATTATTACTATTCATGAGGCAAATGAGTAAAGTTCAGAGAAATCAAAATTTTCATACTAAGAAATACAATTTATGCATTAAGTAGAAAGCCTTTTTAATACTAAACAAGTATTAGTATGAATTCTTCTTGCACAAAAAAAATGTACTTCTTAACGTGAAAAAGCAGTTACGCAAAGCAAGCACCTAGTATAGATAGTGGCATGTATCTGTAATCCCAGCACTTGCAAAGGCAGAGGCAGGAAGATCACCCACTAGTTCAAGGCTAACATACTATATACATATTGAGTTGGAGGCCAGGCATGGCGACACAGCCAGGGCTACATTTGAGATGGTCTCAAAAAACATAAATTAATTATTAACTTGCAAAACTGACTGCAAGTATTGATCAAGAAGAACCTGAAGACCTGAAACATGTCACATTACACAGCACAGAAATTCTCAAAGCCTGTAGATAAGAGGTCCTAATTATCCCCCATGATCATAGGTAAGATGTCCTAGACTTCAGGAAGAACAGTAAGCACAGTGAACTGAGACATCATACAGAGTAAAAATCTTTTCATAATAGCATTTAAAAAGTGAAACTGTCAAATGCCAGGTAATCAATACCTTATTCTGAAAGCTCACAATGATGGGATGGAAAGCAATCACTTTTCAACATACCTTCATCTCAAAATTTTCTAAAATGTTAAAGTAGCCCATTCTGAAAAACATACCTTATATCTCTTTAACTTTTGTACTTCTTCTTCAATGAGCATCTGGTTTCTGGCAACTTCTGACTGAATAGCACTTAACACAGTACTACCCTGATCTGTATCCATGGGTTCCTCCTTAGTGAGAAGAAAAAGAAACAGCACCCTAATGACTGTGGCTTAAGTCCTGACTACATTTAAATGATTAAGATACTATAATTATTTAAAATTTCAATTAATTTTGGCAAGAATATCAGCCGAATAAAAAATTGAAAGGATGAAAGTTCTAAATACACCTTCCATATTTCTATGTTCTATAATAATACATGACATTTTTATCTGCTACCAATATTGTAACATACTATAGAGCTACAATCCATTAACCTACAAAATATATCTGCTTAAACTCTCCTAAGATGTGATCAAAGGACTTTTAAAAGACTTTCTCTATCATTTGTTCTCTTTTCCAATCATATTTATAGCAGTAAAAAGGTAATCATTAAGATTAGTAAATATTACATGTACATTCATATATACCTAGTTAACTTCTACAGAAGTATACTCTAAATATATAATGAAATAAGAGAAAATAGCTAAAATAACTCAATACTAAATTTAGCTCCTGTTAGTCTTTAAACACTAGGTAAATTTAATTCTACTGATAATATTTTATGGTAAAGACTATAATCTTCATGCTACATTAAGAAACTGAGAAAAATATCAATTGGAAAAGCTAGTAACTAAAACTAAGTAGCACAAATTCCAAATATTTTCCTTTAATCTCCTATCTAAACGATTGATCGAATCTATTCTGAAAAAGAAAATCAAAGTAATTTTCCCCTGAGAGAATACAATACCTATTCTGAAATTTTATACTTAAAGGCCACAGGGAAAGAAGGCTCAGTGGGCAAGAGTGCTTTCTGTTCAAGCATGTTCACCTGAGTTCACACATCAGCAGCCCAAAAAAGCCAGGAAATTGCCACACACATGCCTGCAACACTGATGCTGGAGAGTCAAAGAAAGAAATTCTTTGGAACTTGTTGACCACTAGCCTAGCTCCAAGTTTAGTGACAAACTTTGTCTCAAAAAAAAATAATGCAGAGTAACATAACAGGATACTAGATATCGTCCTCCAGCTTCTACACATATCTCCCCAGCAATCCTCCCAGATATACACAACCAAGGATATAAATTAAATTGAATTTTATCTTCACTATATGCACAAAAAATTATAACAAAATAAAAATTATAAAATCATTAGTATTAAAATACTTCATTGTGATTATGTATGTGTGTGCGTACACACGTGCATATATTTATATATATATAAATATATATATAGCTGACCACAAACCTCTGCAAGTTGTCTTTGTAACTCGGCTATCTTCTGTTCATATATCATTTTTCTGTCAGATACAATGGCCATTAAATTAAAACGAATTTCACCTTCGCTATACCTACAAAAAAAGTTTATAATATATAAAAATTATAAAATCATTAGTATTACTATTCCGATTAACTATCACTAAACTAATAAAAATTGGCATTTTAAGGTTTTGAATAAGAGTATAATGCACCAAAAGAACATCTAAATTTCATTAATTGCAAGTATTTTTAAATGTTCTACACTACTATGAATTTCACTTAAAACATTTTAAATGTTTTCATCATTCCTCTTTATAAGAGATACAATTATTACTTACGATCTCAGAGAAAAGAATTACACCAAGACTATACATTTGCTAGACTCTACTGATGATACTACACTGTTTCTTCCAAGTCATGATGTAGTTTATACTGTTAGTTAGTATTTTAGCTTTTATTTATAAATATGAAATACGTGTCATTATTTTAATAAAATATCCTGTTGTAAAATTATTATACTGATAAAAAGCTCACAACAGTAAAAATTGCCATAAAAGTATATTAGAAATTAACTATAACATATAAAGGGCACTTACTCAAGATAACAGAACACTATAAAAATATAAGTCCACACTTGCATTAGTCTATAATTTCACTCATCAGAAAGAACAAAAACCAATATAACTAATGCTTTGAAGTACATGAAAATGTTTTTAAATTTCTAGATTTTGTTAAAATTGAAAGAGTTCCATTATTCCTAATTTTCCTATCAAATACAGCTGAAATTTGTGGAAATAATATATTAAAAGGAGAAAGAAAAAGGAAAAACCACAGGCGGATGGAAGACAGACAAGTTAAGGAACACAGGCTCCAGAATGACAAGACAGGGTAATTCTCTGAGTTTTCTTTTTGCCTTACATACCCCAGATTTGAAGCAAAAGCAAAAACAAACTAACAGCCCCCCCTTCCCCACCTACATGACAAGCACAGACAAAAAAGACCTAGTAAAAACCTGCTCTCCAATCAAACAAGAAAAGCTGAAGGCTGGAAAGACACAAGCTATACCCAAAAACAACAGTAAAAAACCAAGATTTCAACCTCACTAAGTGATAATGAGATGCCTGATGCATGGGTTAGTGAGGAGAAACAGGTGAGAGTAAAGCTGTGATTTTCATGTTTGCCAAGTGGTAATAAAAACACCCATCTACAGTATCAGAAGCTTGATGGGAAATCAGAACTGCCACTGCCATCTAATAGCAAAGAAGTCCCTCCCACTTTAGCATTAGAATAGGCATGCAGAGAGCACTAACAAAGAAGCCATACCTCCCCTAGCCAAAGAGGGTCACCAGAAGTCTTGTTGGTAGTCAGAATTCCCACTACTGCCCAGCGTTTAAGAGGAAACCTCTTTCTTCCTCAGGTGTCAACAGAGGCCAGGTGGGAAATGTGAATTTCTGCTCCTATCTGACATTAATGAGGCAGCAATCCCAATTTACCCTGCCAGCGCAGTGTTGAGTAAAAAGAAATTGAAATAAGATCCAGAATCTCATTATAATAATCAAAATGTTCAGGTTCTAGTAGTTGTTTTCAACTGTAGTTGAAAACCATGAAACAAACTGTCAAGGTGAGTAAAAAGGCACTTCATAGTGAGGTGCCAGCCATTAGTACCTTCTGTAAGAACTATCAGAGTCCTTGTGATAGCGTTCAGTTAGCAATCACAGAAAAACAATGAACACATTTTTAGAGTCAAATAGGAATTTTACTACTGACTTATATAATAACCAAGACAGAAACCTCAATCGTCAATAGATGGGCTCAACAGCAGAATGGAAGGCAAGACGAAAAGAATCAGTAAATGGAGACAGAAAACATTCCAATATAAATACAGCCCTGGGCTGGCTGTAGTGATGCATACTTGTAATCCCAGCAGATGCAGACAGACCTATGAGTTTGAGATGGTCCACATAATGAGTTCCAGGGCAGCCAGGGTTACATACAAAGACCTTATCTAAAGAAAGGAAAGAATGGGACAGGGTTTGCAAACATGCAAGCAGTTAAGGACAACAAAAGCCTGGGGAATCCATGGGACCAAATGAGAGATCCAATATTTGAGCACTTGACAGCCAGGAAAAGGAAAACAGAGTGAATTTTTAAACTTTCCAAGAGATGATAGCTGAAAGCTCCTCAAGTTTAGCAAACTACAAACACACAGATTGAAGAGGAAAAACCTAACCTCTGAAGAAACCTGAAGATAAAGAGAAAAATTCTGAGAGCAGCATAAGGAAAAAGTATCAGGAACCACAGTAGTCAGAGTCCAGGAGTTTAACATTCTTCAAACACTCAAAAGACCATCAATTAAGCATTCTATTTTGTTGTTTTTGTTGCTGTTTTGGGTTCGAGACAGTTTCTTTGTATACCCCTGGCTGTCCTGGAACTCACTCTGTAGACCAGGCTGGCCTCGAACTCAGAGATCTGTCTGCCTCTGTCTTCTGAGTGCTGAGATTAGAGGAGTGTGCCACCACCACCTGGCTCAATAAAGCATTCTGTATCTTGCAAGACTTTGCTTCCAAAATGAAACAGAAAAAACTAAACTATCTCTAAGAAAACTATGCAAGAAGAAAATGTAATATGCTGACAGGGAAGCAACCCCAAAAGAAAAGCCAAAGGAAGCTTCTAAACAGAACAAAGATGGCAATAGAAGGAATCTGGAACATCAAAATAGAACAGGAAAAGTAAAAACACAACTCCATATGATACATGCATCTTCTCTTATATGCTCTTTCATGATGAAAGCAAAAAATTCTACAGCTGATGTTCCCCTAAAGTATGCACAGAGGAACTATGCATAGCAATGATGACATACTTTGGACAGTCAAAGTATGAGAAGGAAAAACTTTCACATTACAGTCTTTTTTTTAAGATTTATTTATTAAGTATACAGTGGTCTGCCTGGCCTGCAGGCCAGAAGAGGGCACCAGATCTCATTACAGGTGGRTGTYAARCACCATGTGGTTGCTGGGAATTGAACTCAGGACCTTTGGAAGATTGGAAGAGCAAGCAGTGCTCTTAACCACTGAGCCATCTCTCCAGCCCCCCACATTACAGTCTTAACTGGTAAAATGCTGACACAAATAGACTGATGAGAAACCACTAAAAATTCAGAGAATATACAAAAAAATTCTATAGATAAAAAGAAACAGAATTCTAAAAAATATCCAAACAACTGGCAGGAAACAGAAAACAGAAAATCTAAAGGACAGAACTAAACCACACTAATTATATTAAATGTACAATATATTTTATATGTAATTTTATGTAAATTATATTTGATAAAAATTAACTCAATAAATTAAAAAACTGATAAGTTAGATTGGAAAATATCACATGAATATATACTGCCTATAAAAAATTCATTTCAAATATGTCATTAGGCAAACTGAAAATTAAAGGATTGAGAAAAATGTGCATTTTTTTATAATCAAAATAAAGTAAAAATGGCTATGCTATTAGACAAATCATTCATGGAAAAGAAAATTACAAAAACAAATGTTATATGCTGATTTAAAAAAAATAAATCCTGAAAAATAAAACACTGGTCATAATATGCAGACAGTAAACAACTAAACTAGAAACATATAAAGCAAAACTGGTAAAAATGAAAGGAGAAATTCAAAGCTGTTCCCTTTTGCAGATCCTGTTTGTTTAGGTAGAAAAATGTCATAGAATAGGTGTGTTCATTTAAGTCAAAGAATGCAAAACAAAGAAGAAAAAAGTTATTTCTCTTTCTGTTAATTAGCAAAACTACACAGAAACCAAAAAATTAAAGTGTAGTAGCATTTATAATACCACTCAAAAATATAAAGTGCTTAGCTAATTAAAAAAATAAATACAGGAGTTATAGGCTGAATATACAAAATGCTGGTGAAAGAAATCAAGATCTAAATAAACAAATATATCATAATCAGGAATTGAAAAGCTCAACACAGTAGATATAGCAATTCTCAAATTGTTAAAAAAAAACCAAACTTTTTTTAATTCATATCTCCCAAAAACTTTTGTAACTGTAACAGGAAATATGCTAAAAAGTGTTGAGAAACAAAGCAACTGCAATGGCTAAACTGTGAAGAACGAAATGGAAGTATGAGGCACTGGTCACCAGGTATCAAGGCTCACAGCTATCTTGATCAGGTACATCATATAGCACTAAAGAAGGCTAAACAGATCAAGGAAAAAAAACTGTGACAAAGAAATAGAATCACACATCACATAAAAATTTTTAACAGTTATTGAAGGAATTCAGTGAAGAATAGGTAGCCTTTTCAACAACTTGTGATAGAGAAATTGAATATGCACAGGCTAAAGAAACAGACCTTAAAACTAAACACCTTACCTTACACAAAATCATCTCAAAATAGTTCAGAGTTAAATTAAAAATAAACTATAAACCTCTTAAGGAAAACAAATGAAATGGAATCTAGTGCCTTGCAAAGAACTCTTAAATTTGACAACCAAAACACAATTCACAGTGGGAAATATTGATAAACTGAACTTGATCAGAATAAAAGACTTTTTTCAAAGAGTGAGTAGGCTAAAAAAAAAATTCAACTTCTATACTACAGATTACTACCCATCAACAAAAACTGAACAGCTGCTGCAGATGTACCTCAGTGGTTGAGTGCCAGCTTAGTGTGCACAAGGTCCTGAATTAGATCCCTAGCGCTGCACAATAAAAACCTCTGAAGTATTATGTTGAATAAAGAGATGTCATGTTAAAAGATGACAAAATGTATGATTCTAGTTTTATAATGTGAAAACATCAAACTAGGAATTAAGGTGTAAACAGAGGGAGAGTGGGTATCAGGGGACGGAGTGAACCGTGGGGATAAAAGAACATGAAGGACCCTAGAGTGAGACTGAATTTTGCTACTGTGCCTTGTCTATACCAGTATCATTATCTCGGCTGTGATACTATAGCGTAGGTTTCTAAAATAAGGTAAATAGTACCCATAATCTCTTACTTAGAACTGAACGTGGATAATTATTTCAAAAGTACTTTATTTTGAAAGTTCAAAACCAAACACTCCAAAACTATCTGTACAAATATTAGCTGCAGAAAACAGTGTATTTAAGGCTGCTGCTGTAGTTCAGTGGTAGATAGCTTGCCTAGCATACCTGAGTCCCTAGGTTTGA
>LOJH01013700.1:0-16417 GCA_001685095.1 Ellobius talpinus
AGAATTACAGTTAAAATATTTATATCTACTTTATCTTTTATCATAACTAAGGAAAACTATAACTATAACTATAAATTCTTCAACTCCTTCAAAGACTCAAGAAGGATATAATAAATATTACCTAAGTAAACAGGAAGTGCATTGTAAGCAACTTCCAAATCTCTAGAATTGACAGAGACATTTCACTGCCTGGACAGCACAAAGTTCTTTTGTGCTGTTGGGGCATCCATCTTCAGCCTACTGGCCCATAGTATCCAGAAGACTTTTACATGAAGCAGGAAATTTCAAAAATATTTCATTCACTTTCTTCTGTGTCCTGCCGAATGTCTCATAGACTCTTTTGCTATTAAAAGGGTCAAAGCTCCTGTCTACTATCAGTGAGAGGCTACTCACTGTGTCCAAGCTCTACAATGTCAGTATCTCCAGAATTTAGCAATCATTTTAAAGATATGTTCCCATCTTCATTAATAACAACACTTCAGAGTATCAGAAGGTGTAAGATATCATTTTACAAAGTTCTTTCATTGTTACTGTTGAAAACTTAGCCATAATTATAAATCTCTTTTTCCCCCTCTCTTTTAACAAAGCTCCAAGCTTTTGCTTTGTCTTTAAAAACTTCTGTTAATTTCCTAGAAAGAGGGCAACATGCAGTGGGTAGTTTTTACACAACTGAAGACTGATAATAGATTTATAATCATTGGAAATGATGCCTGCTATTTGGGGGTCATATCCATTATTCATATGCAACCATACTCCACAATAACACATTGTGCTCAGGTTTTATACTTCTTGACATTGCTGGCAGATTCATGAACCTATGGAAGATAGTCTGTATTATTACTACACAAAATTCTTAAAGGTATATTCAGTGTCAAACTGAAATCAGTGGAGCTGAGAATTTAATTCCATTAATATTTGATTTCGTTTTTAAAGTCTGATCTACAGGACAAAGCAGGTGTCATATGATATACAACTCCTCCACTACTAATGAGGACTAATTTGGGTGAATTACAATTTTAATGCATCATAATTTATTTATTCTTAGCATTAAAATTCAACTTGGACTTCATGGCATTCAAGTATCACGTATTTATAACCATGTGATTAGCTTCACTGCCCTGGAATTGAAAGCTTATGGTTTCAATATTCTACTCATTTTTTTGGAATTACTATGAGTAAATTATGTCTGTGACTCTCAGCTTTGTTATCTGCTGTCAGCTGTTCTTTGAAAACTAACTAAAAGTTAAATAGTGAGGTAAGTTCTGAGCATGCAGTACTGAGCATAACATAGACTTGGTAAGTCTTATCTTGTGCCAGAAGTCTAGAATGACTATTTCTGTCAGTTAAGCACATACATACATAGGAGAATCATTCAGAACACTGATATTCATTGTGAATATAGAAACGCCAAGTGTCAAAGAACACTGCATCAAATGGAACATACACACCTATTTTAGAAAAGGGGGGATCTCAATAGTAAGCCCAGAGGAATACTAAGTATTATAAAGTTCTGATTGAGAAAACAAACCACTCTGAAATCTTCAATTCTGGGAATTTTTAAAGAAGAAAAAAAATACCAGAGAGCTTATTGAAAGTGTTGGTGTTTTAGGCCATAAACCTAGTGATGAGATTTCAGGACACAATGAAGAATGTGACTTTCATTCTGAGGACACTGACGACTGGTGATGGATTTTTAAAGGAGCAGCAATGTTACCAGGAGTAAGTTAAAAAGAATGACTCAACTGAAAATTAAGTCACACTGTAATTTGTAAGGACAACCTGAAAGAATTGGTAATAGGACTAGAGGGTCATATAAGTCCATTCAAAACAAAGAGTGTGGGCATTATATTTTCAGAAGAATTAATGACAGAACTCTTAGCGTCTAAATTTAAGTAAGAGATCATTTCATTCAATTATTCAGAGTACACATTAGTGCTCAAACTTTTGAATTGTACATGAAATGTGGCATTTAAATCATCCCTAGTAAGACATCTACAGAAAATCTTGACACATTATCATAAATAAGCCTATGGTCACTTGTTTGTTTCCTTTATTGAAAAGTAATCAAAAGCTATGGCTCAAATTCTGATCATCCAGCAGTCAAAATACTTAGTTATAAGCAAGCAGAACATTGCAATATACTATTTAATGTAGTTTTTCCTGAAAGTTAAAAGTAAAGGAAATCACTAGATATTTATTGAATGCTTACAATGTTTTAGATACTGTGTATAAGACTGATCCTTACTATCTGATTTGCGTCTCTCAAATCCTATAAATCCAGCACATGCATTTGAAAACTCAATTATTTGGAAGGTTGAGGCAAAAGGATCAGTTAAGACTATGAATCAGAGGATAGCCTGATCAACATACAAGAGCCTGTCTGTAAACAAAAAGTCTCTTTCTGTGTTTGGAATGGTACTAGCCTCTATAATAGATAATAGACTTGACATTTGAATCTATAGATAAAAGACTGTAGATTCAAACCCCAAAAATCAATAATCATAATAATCAACAGCATTAGTTCATATGTTAAGGACTTGCTGTCCAATGTTTCAGAATATGCCAATATATAAAGACAAAGTATTTAATAATGTGATTATATAAGAATGAGGCCATAAAATTGACCCCAATTCAATATGGTTTGAACTTCATAAGAAGAGGAAATGAGGCTATTCAGAGACATTAATGATGTTTACACAACAAGGAAGCCTTGTGAAGACCTTGTGACAAGCTTGGCACCTACAAGTGAAGGAGGCAAGTGTCAGAGTAAAGGAAACACAGAAACACCTTCACTTTAAGCTTTAAATTTCAGAACTATAAAAAATTAAAACACATCTTGTGGCACCTAATCTGCAGTACTTTGTTATAGCAGCTATTAGCAAAGGGACACATTGGCAAGTCTGTATGTCTTTCTTCAAGCACTTTGTTATTTAGTGGATACAGAAATAGCAATGGCTCAGATCAGAAAAATGTAAACTCTACTGGTAAATAACAAGGGGCTAAAAAGTAGGTAACCAGAATGATATGTTGGTTGGTTTGTTGGTTGGTTGGTTGGTTGGTTGGTTGGTTGGTTGAATGCAAAAAGAGAGTAGCAAAAATAAATTAGAGGAGGTGGGAATAGAGAATATGCAGGAACGCTTCACAAAAGGGACTGAGAGTGAAGTGTGAGGGATCTGGATCCTTGGCAAGGAGGAGTCAGTCATACTTTTATAGGCTTATTGAGTACAATGTTATTAAAACCACCTCAGGTAACATTAGACTGAATACAAATGCATAATCATTGTATTCCAGTTGTGATTCCCACTACCCTCTCTCAATTATCATAGCCAGAAAATTGTTTTAATAACTGACATCAACTTGTATCACTGGGATCTTAAGCTCCTTGGGTGTTTACCATATAACTATCAGTTGAGTAAATTAATCTATAGATAAACAGAAAAATTCATAAGTAAGGCTGGAAAAGTTTGATGTGATCTAACCTATATGACTACTTCTCATAGCTATTTTATTTATACTCTATCTCAACCTGCACCACCCCAACCTCAGCCACACTGATTTCTTGCTGGTTTATAGAAGAATATAAGCTCACTTGCATGGCAAGGACTTTCACTTATTTCCTTTTTGTAGAATATCCTTCTGCCAGACTTTTTTAGTATCTGTGACTTTATCTTCCAGGTTTAAGCACCACCTTCTTGTAAAGGTCTTCCCTAATTTACCTACCTAAAAGTGATGACATCTTCTATGATATAATCTGCTATGTAACTATAAATTTTAATTAGAACTATCCTGTATTGAACTGTTCTCACAACTCTCCTCCTTCTCTCTCTGTCTTTGTATATGTATATGTATGAGTGTAGTGTGTATGTGTGTTGAAGTGTATGGATGACCCATATGTGTACATGTGCATTCCAGAGGTTACCAAGTGTCTTCCCTTTATTCTTTTGAGATAGGACCTCGCATTAGACCTAGAGATCCTTGCTTCTTATTGGATGTAGAGACCCTTGTCTCTCATTGGACCTAGAGATCCCGGCTTCTTATTGGATGTAGAGATCCTTGTCTCTCATTGGACCTGGAGATATTTATTTCTCATTGGACCTCGAGATCCTTATTTTCCATTGGACCTAGAGATCCTTGCTTTTTAAATAGGCTGGCTGGACAACCAGCCCCAGTGATCTTGGCTCTGCCTTCCACCTATCCTCCATCCCAGTGCTGAGGTTACTAATATTTGACACTATACCTGGCATTTCATGTACATTCTGGACATAGGAACTTAGATCCTTGGGCTTCTTTAGCAAGCACTCTTAGCCACTGAAATTTCTCCCTAACCCTAATATTTCTTTTTAAAATCGCGTACTTTTATTTTTAATTAAAATATACTTGCATAATTTTCTTACTTGCTTATCCCATGCATTGCCTTCCCATATTGATTTTTCTCAAATATATGGCATCTGTTTCTTTAATTGTTCTTACTAATGTATTATTTTTTTCTCAGCTATTTCCCCTCATTAGTTCTCTTTTGAGCTGAAATTTGAACTTCACATCAGTATATGCCTCACCTGTTTACTACTTTCCCAAATATGGTGACTATCACAGTGTACATACTATCTAGAGTCACAATTAGTCATAGTGTTACATAATCTACATGACTGGAGCTGTAAATTCATTCCCCACCTTTGTACTACAAGACAATGAATAGTGTCAATGGTGTTATTATGAAATACTTACCAAAATTGGGGGGTAAATCTGTATTTCAAGGAAAGTAGATGAAGCATATTAACTATGGAGTAAAATATTATGTCATATGTGTGAAAAATTGAACAAGACTTACTGGGAGTTCACAAATCTAAAGGTCAGAACTGATCCATAGGACATGCCAATTGGCATTGCCAACCGACTGTGAACAAGACACTTAACTGTAGAAAGTGTCTTGTGAATCGTGGATAACAATATTGGAAAGGTATTCAGCCTCACAAAGAGATAGTCTGAGAAGTCAATAGCATTTCCATTTTCAGTAACTGAGTTCCCTTGGGACAAGGTTGGGAGGAGAGATGAAGGCAGCCAAATATCATTAACTCTATATATTTGCAACGAAATTTGCAGCTATATATTTACACTGACTTGCTGAGTTTTGCTTGGCAGTAGAAGTACTTTGTCTGCTCCAGAATGATGGATCCCCTGCTGTGTCTTTTATGCTTAATGAAGTCTGGGTCCCTGGAACTTCATCAATAGACACTGTAGTGGTAAAGACAGTACCATAAGTGATGGATTGTGTAGAATGGTACTGTACCAGAATGCTAAAGGTACAACCACTCCTATAGGTAGTGAAACCAAATTCAAGATACAGATTCACTTATTTCACTGTTTTTAACCTAAAATCTTTTAGTTGGCATACATAATAGGTTTCAGTATGATACCTTCACACATTGTTTTTATGTAGTTGGCTCTCATTTTTCCGATAGTTCTTACTTGCTCCCTCTTTCTTCTCTCACTGCTGTCCTTTCCCCAAATAGTCATAGATTCTGCACGAGGAAAGCTATGTAATAGCTTTTCTTACAAGTTTTGTTTACCTTGATAAACATCATGGTCAACACTTCCAGCCATTTTTACTCAAACGTCATAACTTCATTATTCATAGCTAAATACAACTTACAGTGTCTGTATCCATCACTTTTCCCTTACTAGTCTCTCTGTTGCTATTTACCTAGGCTGATCAAGTATAGTACATTGCCACAATAATCTTATATGGGTGCATAGCTGTAAATTCTAAAGGGGGCAGGGTACTGACTATCACTGTCTGGTTCAGGGATTCATGACTGAACTCTGTCCAAGCGTTTGTGAGAGAAAGGGCTATGGTATCTTATGCTAGAGACAAAAGAAGGCCTCCAGCAGGGGGACAATAGGAATACTGCAAAGGATGGTCCGCATAGCATCTGAGGATACTAAAAGTGTCCTGGCCATTCAGGAAGTGAGCATCAAGAGGAAAATTGCCTTTGTTTCATTTATTTGTTTGTTTGTTTTATATTCCAGCTGCAGCTTTCCTTCCCTTCTCCCCTCCCAGTCCCTTCCAATTGCCTCCTGAAATACCCCATTACATTCCTCCATTTCTATTTAGAAAAGGACATCCCAAGGATGTCAACAAAACAAGGCATATCAGGCTGCAGTAAGACGATGCACCTCTCCATGTATTAAGACTGTTCAAGGCAACTCAGTATGAGGAGTAGGGACTCAAAGGCCACTAAAAGAGTCAGGGACAGCCCCTGTTCCCACTGTTAGGAGTCCCACAAGAGGAACAAGCTACACAACTGTAACATATATGCAGAGTGTGTAGATCAGTTCCAAGCGGGTTCTGTAAAATTCAGTGAGCCCCTGTAAAATTTGTGTGAGCCCCTGTAGTCTAGATTAGTTGGTTCTGTGGGGCTTCTGGTAGTCTCTTTGATACCTCTATCTCCTACAGTCCTTTGTCCCCTTCTTCTGCAGGATTTCTTGATCTCTTCCTAATGTTTGGCTTGGGCCTTCATCTTTAAGCCTCATTTATTTTCATCTTTAGAGTTGAGCAATACTAGAACCTGCACAATGCTTATGAATAGTAAGAGGATTAAAATCTAACATAATTAGGTATGTTTTGGCCACACATATACTCCATAAGGTTTGTGTTTCATTGTCATTTTTCTCATCGTTGCTGTAACCAAGTTAGTCCTGGATTATTGCTATGAATCTTACAGAGCAAAATCATATGGGGTACATGTCTAAAAATGTCTTAGTTAGGGTTTCCTTTGCTACAATGGAATACCTTGACCAAAATGCAAGTTAGTGAGGAAAAGGTTTATTTGGTTTCCACTTCCAGTTTGCTGTTCATCATCAAGAGAAGTCAGGACAGGAACTAAAACAGCCAGAAACATGGAGGCAGGATCTGATGCAGAGGCTGTAGAGGGATGCTGCTTACTGGCTTGCTCTCCATGACCTGATAATTCTGCTTTATTATAGAAACCAGAACCACCAACCTTGGGATGGTACCACAATTGGCTGGGCCCTTCCCCATCAATCACTAATTAAGAAAATGTCTTTCTTACAACTGGATCTTACTGAGGTATTTTCTCAATTGAGTTTCCCTCCTTTCATATAACTCTATCTTCTAACTTGTCTTAATTGGACATAAGACTAACAAACACAGAAATATAGAAGAGCAGACACCACAGGATTAATCTACAATATGATGGATACAGTGACATCATTCCAGGTGCCACTAAGCAACCAAGTCTAGCTTCCAAATAATTTTGTTGAGTAGGTCATAACTAGCTCATAAAAGGGATTGATCATATACAACTTTGGGGACTTAATTATCTAATGCTCATCAACCAAGAAAAAAAATATTTCTTTCCTTTCTTTTTAATACTGTATTTTGGTCTGCAATAGATGATATAAATTTAGGAAAATGGCTTTTTAATAGCCAATATTCTGGAAGCAATAAAGAAGTTGACTATCACTTTTCAGATCCTGGTGGTTATATAATTGCAGTTTTCACCATGTTCTTTTTTTCATTCTTAAAGTGGAATTAGAGACTCTCTTAAACAATAAAGGGAAACAGAACCACCACCAGAGCAATTATTTCTTCCGAAATAAATAGGAAGGAACCTCTTCTTGCAGTACATAAAGAAAGGACACCTTTTTCACTGTGAATCCCAACCAGGAAATACGCCTGTAACTTGAGCTACAACTCGTCTGCTGTTTGTATTCCAACCAGCCATGAGGAGAAATACAAAATACAACCATAAAGGAAAAACAATTAGGGAAGTGCTTTCCATACTTTTATATCTCCTAATATCACACCACATAAGTTTTCCCCTGGTGAGCTAGAGCTCAACAACAAGAAAACCTCATTAATTTTCTTCTTAAATGATAAATATTTGTAAGCATTACTATTAGCCACACACTGTGTTAGGCAATGCTGAGGCTGGAGTAAAAAGAAACACTCAAGTTACAGCCTTCATGAATCCTCCTTTTCAGAAGCTTCAACCAAGAACAAATCAGTGCCTTCTATTATCTACTTTCTCGTCTCTCAGGTGAGAGAAGGGAGAGAGTATCTCTCCAGCTTTCTCTGTGAGATGCCATACTAGATGCTTGATATCCTTGGAGAGACAGCTTACTTCTGACAGATGAACCAGGTAACCAGCCTGTTACATAGATGTTTGTCTGTCCTCACCCTCTCAAGGAGAGAATTCCCCAACCTTCATTAGAAAAGAGTATTTAGGAAGCTCATTCCTGCACACCAACCTTCCCCAATTTTAGTCTACACTTTGTACTTAAACTGTTGCTTGTGTTGCCAAATAATTGAATGCTGGCACATTGAAAAACATGTTTACAGTTAAGATTTTTGAAGAATCAATTAACAAAATTAAGCACATCGTGGATCAATGTTACTGCAGTGCTTGCCCACATTGCATCTCGTGACCTCAGTGCAGCCCTCGTTCTCAACACACTATGTGACACTTTGAACTGCGCATACTCTCAGGCCACACATCATCAAGTAAACTGCTTGAAACATCTCATCTCAGACCCAAGACTATTGTGGGAGTTTGAACTACAGTCTTGTTGCTATACATGTATGATATTGGGAATGTCGTCCCATAGGCACAAATGTTTAATACTGACCTACAGCCAGTGGTATATTTCGGGTAGGTCTAGAAGATGTGCTCTTGCTAGAGGAAATATTCAGCTTTGAGGTTTCAAGGTCATACAAAATTCTAGTTCTTCAGCTTCCAGAATGAGTTCAAGGTGTGAGTTTTCAGATTTCAGTTCTCAAATTCCAGCTCCAGCTGCCATTTCTGCAGGCTGATGCCTTGCAGTCCCTGCCATCATGGTCTCTAATGCTCTGGACTGTAAACTCAAATAAACCTTTCCTTCCACAAGTTTCCTTGATTATTGTGTTCTATCACAATATTAGAAAGTAAAATAAGGTAACATACTGAGTTTCTACTTTAATATACACATGATGGTGGTGATGCAGAAATCAAAGGCTTTAAATATTCTTTACCATCATTCTTAAGTGTGTATGTATCAGATAAGTATAAGTTTGTGTATCATTGTGTTAGAATATTAGCTCTTAAAAATTAGTTTGAGTTGCTAACTTGAGTTTTCCAACAAAATATTTTAAATAAACTTTGGCTTGAGATCAAGACAGATTTCCTACATATTTCTTATGTTCTGAATATACTTCCATCAGTTTGCAATAGGTCTTTGTGAAGCAGTAGTCAGAGCACTGACAGTTACAAAATTAAAGGATCTACCAACTTCTAAGGCTGTTGGAGGTGATCTATATGCCACAGTACTAAAGACTTATTTCTTTTGTAAAATTAAATATGCACGCCACATCCTTAATATGAAAATTTGCTTAAATATTTAATTATTCTCAGCTATATACCTTAGAATTGTTTAAAATAAATTTCTTTATGAAATGTTTATGAAAGTTTTTGTGCATGTCTATTGCATATGATTATGTATTTAGGCTCATGTATTGAGCAAGAAAGTGTCATTATTGGAAAAAGTTTCAAGAATCCTCAATAAACTCTATATATTCATGTTTTGAACAACCAACTTTAAGAGAGATGATTTCATTTATTATGAGAAGGAGGAGGTGAAAGGAGAAACTGTATGTTACAGTACAATTCTGAATATGAGTTATTTCTATGCTAAGACAACACAAATTTTCTTTAACCATGGTGTGCAGGGGAGTAGGGGAAAGAATATTATTTGGTGCTATTGTTTTTGCAACTTATTTATGGACAGCTCATCAGGAACTAAATTAGTATTAGGTATCATGTTTTCCAGTATCAGTAAGTCAAATGTGGATACACATGGAAAGGTCTCTCAATAGCCAAGAGAAAAATAAGGAACAAAGATCAATTTGACATTTAAACGAAAGGCCTATTTTCCATTGGTTCAATATCAAAATTTCTACGTAACATGCTATTATATTTTACACTAGATTTCAGCTTTGCTTAATTGCTTTCTGATTTTTTATGTTGATTTCTTCTAAAATATACTTGGTTACTATTTGGAGCGTGTGTTAGCTTCAATTAATGAAGCATGGTGATCTAACCAACAAATAATACACCATCAGGAATAATGTATAAAGGTGGAAAATCAGAAATTACAGCTTTAAAAAATACCCATTTACAGAAAAAAATAATACAGCTATCATATTCATGGGGTATAAGGTGAGACAAAGTATTGTGGGAATGGTAAGTTTTCAGGGTTAAAACTAGAAAACTATTCATAGCAATTGGAACAATTGCTTATCTTTTATTTCTCTTCAAATATCTATTGCAATAGTTAAATGAATTAATCTTTACTAAGGGCACATCATACAGTGAATAGCCCTAGGTTCATGAGTATGTGGGCAACAAAAAAATTGGACTTCATGTGTTAAAAAAAGCTAACAAGAAAACAAATAAAAAGACATGAATTTAGAAGGGATGGATGATAGATATGGGAGAAGTTATGGGTATAAGAGGCCCTAAGTATAATCAGGATTCATTACATGAATGTAAGAAATTCTCAAATCTTTAGAAATTTTAGAGGAGGACATAAAGTGTGAGCTCCTCTATGATAAGATCCCCTATTTTAGGATCTATCAGATATTGTTGGTTGATAGGGGAAGGAAGTAAGTTTTCTTCAGTAATGCTGTCCTGATGATGCTACTTGAGGTCCAGTAGATAGTCTCACAAGCATGAATAAAGGCAGAAATAAATAGACACAGTGCTTATTAAAATTTTTGTAAAGATCATATGGAGTTGAGAGGGAAAATAAATAGTGGGGGCAGGAGAGCAATGGGTGGATTTAACCTAAATGTATTACATGCATGTATGGATATTAAATTTAAATTTAATTCCTGCACTTAAGACTCACGTAACAAGATAATGTAGAAAGGTTGTTAGAAGCACAATACCAGGATGTCTACTGTGGAGCAGGCTCTCATAGCAATATCTGCATAAATACAACCTAAACAATGGTGTTATCAATAGGTATGGTAAATTAGAAAGGTAGATAATCTCATGGTGTCATACTCTGAACAAAAATGCTCCAAGCAAGTAATGGCTGCTGAGAGATGGAAAATTAGCCTTTCCTGATAAAGAGACATAAATGGGTCTCCAATGCCAAGTGGCTAGCCCTGAAATTATAGACACAAACATTAAAAATAGACTCAACAGGTTGTATTAATTTAATTGTGCACACACATACATGTGCACCCACACATTCATGGGCATTCACTGGTGAGTTTTAAGCAGACATTTAATTTCTCTTGATAATATCTTGGTTATAATTCCACAGATATGATTTCTGGATTATATGTTGAATCTTTAGTTCAGTGCCAATAATTTTCCTGAAAGAATTGAAAGATTTTACACTCCTACTTGCAAAAAACAAGATTATAATTTTTCTGTATCCTTGTCAATCTCTACTATCATTTCTACCTTTCATTTTGTGACCAGGTTTTGTCCTTTGTTTTCGTAATTGTTAGTAATACTAAATAACAATCCAGGTACTCTTATTGGTCATTTCCTTATCATGACTTTTAAACCTGGATATACATCTATTTGGATTCTCATTATTTTAAAAATTGGTTTATTTGAATTTCAATATATCTAAATCATTTCTATGCCTAATCTGTATTGTTTATTTTGTCTCAAAAGTATTTAAATAATATTATGCTCATGCACTTTATAGTCTCTAATACTTTAAAGTATTCCTTAAAATTACTAACTTTTTTGCCTCTTCTGTTTATCTTAGGACATTCAAGACAAGTGAAATGCACTAATTCATTGAGGATAGCAAAAAGTGCAAAGTTATCATTTAAGATCTCATATTCTCATGAACTACAATTCACAACCCCAGAGAACCTAGACAACAGTGAGAACCCTAAAAGTTACATGGATCTCTAATATACATGGGAAGTAAAAAAATACAAGATCTCCTGAGTAACTTGAGAGCATGGAGACCATGGGAAAGGATTGAAGGAGAGGAGAGAGGAAGGGAGGAGAACAGAGAAAAATATATAGCTCAATAAAATAAAAAATATCTCATGTTCAGATAACATAGAAGCCACCATTCTTATGTCCCTAGGTGAGCACCTGGACACACTGCAATTCATGAAATTTTTCATCATTATTCTGTCTTTTCATGTGCCCCTTTGATGGCATGAAGAATAGGATTCCAATACCACAGCAAAACATCTGGATATGACCGTTCTTCACACCCTCATCCATCTCATCCTCACAATGCGAGCTCTGCTCAACCTGCTATCATAGAGAAAAACCATGCATTTTTCTTTTTTTAAAAAAATGCATTCTTTCATCATCATCTACAGCCTCTATGATTAACAGCTAGGAAGTTATCATCTCTGATTCATCATGGCTCCTGTAGTCAATCCTTTTCCCTGGTCTGAGCAAAGAACTTTCCTTCAGTCAACATTGTTGGATATCCAGTCCCTGGCTCGTGAAACCTTAAGGACTACCCAGTGTCTTGTCCCACCATTATCCTTTAGAGTAAGAACTCAAAAATCATGTAATTTCCTACTATAATCTCACCACGAGGGCTAGAGAGAGGACTTAGTGGTTGAGAGCACTTGCTTCATTTGCCAATGACCCAGGTTCAGTTATCAGCACCCATATCAAGACTCATGGCTATCTGTAACTTCTGTTCTAGATGATCTGATGCCTTCTACTGGCTTCTGTGTGTACCACGTATGCACACAGCACACATACACGCATGTAAGCATGCACTCATGTCCATAAGTTATTTTAATTACAAACCGTTTATGAATCACCTTCAAGAAAAATACCTAGTAGAAAACTTTTGGATTATGCAAATAGCAATTCTTGTATTTCATTAGAGCAGCCAATTATTCGTTCTATTCTTTTGCTAATGACAATAATGGGACTGGACATCAACAATATACTGCTGGGACCTGTGCTATAGCACTCCAAAGCTATCTGCTTTCCCTGTAGAATAAAACATGGTAAGCCAAATATTAGGGTAGAATTATACAAGGAACATGCAATGCTCACAACTAAGCTAGCTGCTAAAAGTATTATAATTAAAGGTGCCTTTCTTACAGCACCTTTAATTATACATTGATAGCATCAACTCCAATTACCATTAGAAGACGTCAAAGATGGTAATGAGTGAATGAATTCAAGAGGGAATTTTAGGAAGAAATTTTACCAGGATAGGCCCATCTTTCTGAGCAGTTGTTTAAATTAGGGATGGCCTTCAGCAAGGCAAAAACAATGAATTCATGAATGATGTTTTAAAGTTCACAAATAGATTTTGTACTTTGATGTGAAACCAAATTATGCTTAAGGATTTCTGATAATTAATCAATGAGTTTTTAACTAATGGGTTTTAAGAAATACATTTCATTTAGCTGAACAAACAGACTAGTAAATTCAAAGCAAAGACTGATGAACAGAATTGTTTGAGTCTTTCATTATCAGCTTACACTATTTTCATAAATGTGAAAAGAGCTAGATGGTTTTAAGTGACTGTCACTAATTAAGATCCCAAAGCAAACAAAAGACTCATAAAACATTATGTACAGAGGCAGGCCCATTAGCATATCCCATCTCCTATCTTCTTCACAGTGACATGAATAAAAATATTCCAATTACATCTGAAGCAATAATTTAGCTAAAGCAGTAAATCATCTGAAGGAGTTTAGGATAGCTTATTTTTAAATAGACCAATTTAGGTATTAGGATTATCATTTCAATACATACATAAATTGGAATTATATTTGTAGTGATAAAAATATTGCTTAAAGATTCATTTCTTTCTTAGAAAACATATCATTGGGTAAACATGGAACTGTGTGTAAGGTGCACTGGATTTTAAAAGACTCTCAGATTGCCATTAGAAAGTTCCTTCAAATATCCACAAGTGTAGTTAATTATTCTTACATGAGAATAAAAAACTAAAATCAAGTAAAGTTCGTCCATCCTTCTTTCTTCTTTCCTTCCTTCCTTTCTTATTTCTTTTTTCTTAAAAGACCAGAAGGTATGTCTTCAATTAGCCAAACTCTGTAGGGGTATCATTATGATATGTCATGGAGTTCATATGGTGGATGGTAGTACAATAGAGAAAGGCAAAGCCCAAAGGGGCATCACTACACAGAGCCATACCACATGGGTTGGTGCCACCTAACTTTAGAAAAGCCACTACAAAGAGACATTTCCTAGCAAGGAAGCTTTGTGTCCTCTGTCTGCTGAGCCCTCTATCTTCTATGATGCCTGGTGAAGAGAATTTCAGGCCAATAATCACTATCTCAGTGGCATGAAAAAGTGATTGCACAGGTTACTAGTTTTTTCCTTTGACGTTAAGAATTTGAAATTATAAAGAACTAATTTTTTAAATCAAACCCTCGCTATAAGCCTTTAACCTATTAGAATCATGCTGTTACATTATTTTCTAGAATGCTTCATCCATTTCCTCACTAATATGATTATAATATTCCCCACTGGCATAATTGAACTGTTTCAATGACTTCCTACATTAAATATTTTATACTTAGTTAAATTTAAAAATATCTAAGTGGAATTTTGATTAACAATGGAAAATTTATTTGTATAAAGAGCCAGAACCTTTACAATATATATGCAAAAACTGGAATTTATAATCTACTGTCCAAATATCTAAATAATCACTTCATATGCTGTTTTGATTGAAGCTCTATTTGTCAATTTCATGAAGAACTGCCCTTAGGCAAACCACATTGACCCCTTAACATTACTATCTGTCTGTTTATCCAATGTGTAACTTATAGAGTAAGAATTTTGAACCTATAAAGTAACTCAGATTTTCTGAATAAATTTAGAAAGGAGGAAATAAAACCTGTGGTTTGATAGCAAAAGACCACTATTTGGGACCACAGTGACATGCATAAACATAATGTCTATTTTACTGGGCAACCCAAGAGTCCCAGCACTGAACAGATGCAGACTTCAAGCTGTTGCCTAGAAAAATAAACTGAAAACAGTGGCCATTTCTGCCTTTTGACCACAGACATCTGTAAGAACAAGAATGGCTTAAGTCTGACAGTGCCAGTGCCCAATGTATGTCTAGAGGTTACTTTTAGTGGACACTTTTTACCAAAAACAAAAAAGCTGCTTTCTTTTGTTTTTGTCTCCTCTTTATATATGGTTAGTCATGTATCCACAATTATTTCCCAGTAGTCAATAGCCCATATCAAGGTTGCCTTTTTTTTACCTTATTTGGATCACTGGTGCACAATTATCTGAGCCAGTGAGTCCCAGACTCTGACCACTAAGAATTCTAAAATGCGCTTTTCATCTGTACTGCATAGTTTGAGTCTGAACTGATTAAATCTCTCTCTTTCCCCCCCCCTCTCTCTTTCTCCATCTCTCCCCATTTCTCTTTATTCCCCTCTCTCCCTCCATTTCTTCCTCTCTCCCTCTCTGTCTGACACATTATATATCCCAGCAGGGTAAGGAACTTACTATGTAGTCAAGTAGGCAGATTGTTCTTGAATTCATGAGCCTCTACCTTTATCCTCCTAAATTATGGGATTGCAAGTCTGTATGACCAGTCTAAACTTCCCTCTTCTTTCAGTTAACCAAAAGCTTGATTTTATGAAAAGCCAAGTGGTTGTAGTTTTTCTTTTTACCTCAGAAAAAGAAAAATGAGAGTAAACCCACTCTAAATCCTGACTGGGGGATTTTTATGACTAGGAGGAAATACATAAACACACTTGCTTATCCTTTGTTCTTTCTAGGGGAACATTTAAATTTCCTAAAGAAACTTTTATTCAATAGAAATCTTTTCTCCCTGTTTCTTGCAGTATGTTAGGCCTACTAACCTCTAACTCTCAACATTAAACTAGCCTATAAGTCTTTTAATTACCATACACCCGTAGTTAACCTATTTTTCTATTTAAATTTAATATTGAATTAAATACACAGGTTCAAGTTAATAAACATATGTAGGTTGAAGCAAAGTTTCAACACCTCATTGTATGTACAACTTGTATGTTCCATGAAAATATTTGCGGCAGTTTTATGATCCCAAGCAGATCTGGTTTTTGTCAGTGAAAAGTGTCTACAATGAAGAGAAGTGCATTAGAAGTGCTTGTTCCTGTCATCAAAGCCATCACTACCATCTTCCTCAAAGCATTTCCTTGTAAAGATCTTTAAAGAAGTAAGAGCATCTTGCAATTCAAAATGTCTTAAATTTTTTAAACTATTATTTGTGCAGAATGAGATTTATACTCTACACAGTTTCGATTAGTCTGAGATCAACTCACAGGTCTCAAAATGCATCTATATGCCTTTTGTGTTTACTTTACATCGAGAGTATTCTGTGTGTGTGTGTGTGTGTGTGTGTGTGTGTGTGTGTGTGTGTGTGT
>LOJH01013701.1:2136-23520 GCA_001685095.1 Ellobius talpinus
AACCATCTGTAATGAGATCTAGTGCCCTCTTCTGGCCTGCAGACATACATGCAGACAGAACATTGTATACATGATAAATAAATAAATTTTTAAAAAGATCTTTATAAAGATGTGTGCTCCCAGGCCAGGCAGAGGAGCAGAGTTTAAAGGCCATGTTAAACTGTCAAGTGTAGTAGCATATGCACTTAGGAGGCAGGCAGCCGCACCTGGAGTTTAAGGTCGTCCTCAACTACACAGTGAGTACCAGAGCAGCCTAGGCTAAGGGAAAGTCTCAACAATAACAAAGTGATAATTTGAGGTTTTTCACATACATATCTGCATGGGGCTGGAGAGATGGCTCGGCAGTCATGCGAAGTGCTTGCTCCCCCTGAGAACCTGGGTTCTACTGCCTTGGTGGCTCACAACCCTCTATAACTCCAGCTCCAGAGGATCCCACACCTTCCTGTGCCCTCCTTGGACAACAGGCACACAAGTGGTGCACAGACATACATTCAGGCAAAACATTCATACACATAAAACAAATCAATAAAATATGAAATTCTATGAAGATTGAAACAACAAATGGGAAATCTGAACACTTACGAACTAAACAAACCCTTCACCTGGCATTGCTTTGAATGACTATATTTAAAGGTCCTTTTTAAATGGATTAGTCTTCAAGTAATAAACCAAACTCTAAAATTGAATTATTTATACATTTTACAGATTGCAAAAAAATCCCTATTAAAGTAATCTAATAAATTGTGCCATATGAGTAATTTGCTTTAAGTAACTTCACATGAACTCATAAATTATTAAGAATACAAAAAAGTTAATTAGCATCAGTTTTGCCTCTCATTATACCCATAACCATGGTTTCTGAAAAATAAAAGAAAACCTCAAAGAGACCAAAGTTAACTTTAACAAGAAAAATAAAAATGCTTAGGGCTAAAATTTTCCAGTCAAATAAGAAATGGCTTTATTCATTTGTTTGAGGAATGTGAGTGTGTGTGTGTGTGTGTGTGTGTGTGTGTGTACATGTGTATGTGGAGGCCCAAGGAGGATGTTGAGCACCCTCCTCTGCCATTCTCCATCTTCTTTCTTTAAGTCGGGGAATCCCCTTGAGCCTGACACTGGTGTTTCCAGCAAGGCTGGCAGCCAAGGAACCTTGGTGACCCTTTAGTACTGGCATCACTGGTATGCACATTATCTCATCTGACTTGTTACATGGGTCCTGGGGTAGGAACACTGATCTTCCTGGTCGCAGAGCAAGCAGGCTTAACCACTCTGTCATTGCTCCAACTCAGAGCATGATTTGTACTAGAGAAAGGTTACGTTTCAGATATAATTATCTCTGTTATGAGAGAGAGAGAGAGAGAGAGAGAGAGAGAGAGAGAGAACACCGTGGACTAGCAATGACTGTTTGAGACAGCCTCTGTAGCCCATGCTGCCTGGAACTCCCTATGTCTCTCAGGCTGACCTCAAACTTATAAAAATCCTATTGCTTCATCTCCCCAAATGCTGGGATTGCCCACCAGGCTGACCTTGACCTCTGGGTCCTCTGACCTGTCTGTTCACCACCACAGCCACATCCTGTCCTCTCCCTTCCTGTATCTGAAGGGAGATTGACTCTTCCCTGGTCAATCTGTAAAACCACACTGTCCCCAAGTCCTTCAATAACTAAAGTTAGTTTCTACTTTTTTTCTCAGGGTTTAACTTTTTTTTTGTTATAGAAGATGACCATCACCTAAAGGAAATGAGAAAGAAAAGAAAAGAGTTTAAAAAGAAGAAAAAATGTTCTGAGGAAAAACACAGAATTGAAACAATTTAAACATGACCTCACAGCCTCCTGTGAACTCACCAAGGCAACCCTAAGGGATGCGAAGGAAGTGGTCCCTGGGAGTTGCTTACCTATAGTGCTCACCGGCCAGCAAAACCAAGGACATCAAAGGAAGCCTTCTTACCTTCCAGGATGGCAGTGATCACTAGGACCCAACACGACAACTGGGGCTGCACACTCTCTTCTTGACATCCTTATTCAAAAGTATTTATCATGCCTTCTGCAAGCATTTGCTATGACACAAAGGCATACAGGCAAAATAAGATCTTTCAAGGCAGAGAAAACACATGTATCCTAATCCGGTGAGAGAAAATACAACAGTTGGGGCTGTGGCTCTTTGGTAGAGTGCTTGCTTAGTGTGTTTAAGGCTCTGAGTTTGATTCCCAGAACTGATCAAAAAAAAAAAAGTGGAGAAGGGAAAAAAATGAAAAAAATAAAAACAGTAACTTTTTAAATTATGTACATATGTATGTAGCTGTAGATATGTTCACATGAGTGTGGGTGCCTACAGAGGTCAGAGGCTGGCTACGGAGCTAGAGCCATAGGAGGCCGTGAGCCACCAGCAGTGGATGCTGAGAGCTGAACTCAGGTCCTCTGCAGCAGCAGCAAATGCTCTTAACTGCTAAGCCGCCTCTCCAGTGCCCAGAACGATAGATTTTTCACTCCTTTGCTTTCAGCTGGATATACATACACGGAGGGGTTTATAAGCCTCGATTCTTCTGTTGCTAAATTACAATTAACTATGCCCCTGCTTCTGTATTTGAAGTAAACACCAAAGACAAAATTCCTATCTTCACAGCCCTAAGGCAGAAATTTTGAAGTGTTCCTGTGAAATAGAAATATGATCATTGCTTCAAAATTTTTAAGATCTGAAGTGATACAGTTTACGAAGACATGAGTTCTCTTTTTCTTTTTCCGGGGGTGGGGGGTGAGGTTTTTCTTAAATGTTTGTTACATTTTTCCGTATTTACTTTGCGTGTCTATGTGCGTGCACATGTGACTCAATCTGTGTGTGGAGACTAAGAACAAATTGCTGGAGTGGGAACTTGAGCTTCAGCCGGAAGCTTCACGGGAACATCTCCACCTGTCTCTCCAATCCCAGTCTTTGTAAAGCAAAATATGAAAGCATGTAGCGAAAACTGTCATTCTTTGTCCTTTTTTTTTCCTAAAACTGAAATCTCTAAATTTACCGAGATGATGGACATTCAGTCTTCACAGCCAATATGGACAGGGTCACAGAGACAGAATATATGCCATTGTCAGCCACAACCAGGTTCACAGAATCACAGGACAGGTCTCACTGCTGGTCCCTGTGCTCAAGCAAGGTAACAGGCCCCACCCACCTGCCTCCCTATTCAACACTTCCTGTACTCAGGAAAGATTTAATACAAATGGAACTCTGGCATACACTGACAGACATAGAACTCTGGACAACTGTTTAGCAGAATTAGCCAAGTAGTTCCCAGGTCAGAATACCAAAATTTTACAGACATTCACTACATTACAAAACAAAACAAAAAAAAAAGACCTTGTGTTTGTTTTTAAGACAAGCAGAAAGTAGCACACTGGTGCATGCCATAACCCTGTTCCTCAGGAAGTGGAGGCAGAAGGACAGGAATTCAAATTCACCCTTAACAAGTAGGGAGAGGCCACACCAGGTGACAAGAGACTGTCTCAAATGACAAACAGAACAAACAAGAAGGGATGGATCTGGGTCTCTACTTCCTCTGGAGAATTAATCCTTCTTAGTTTCATTGTTCTCCCTGAAGAACCAGGATGGCAAAGACCTCGGCAGGATTCTTAAATGAATAAAAGACAGCATGTTATTCAATGCTTGGGATGTTGCTCAGTGAGACTGCCTGCATTCGAATGCGTTTATGTTCCCTTAAGTTTTATGTCTATAAATATGATTTTCTGGGAAAAGCAGAACAACCTAAAACAAAAGCCTTGGCTGCTGACCAGGCCACGTCCTCACACTGCATCAACTGGAGTGGGAAGCGCTTACCAATCCATGAAGAACAAGAACGCCATCGCCATCTGTATAGCCGGTATAGCTGAGAAGAGAGCTGTAAGAAGAGGGCTCCCTAACGCTATGGAAGGACTGCTAAAACCTGGGGCTAAGCTGGTCGCGATGGAACATGCCTGAAATCTCAGCATTCTAGCTGTGGGGGCAGGAAGGTCAAGAAAGTAAATTATCCTGAGCTACATGGGGAGCTGGAGGACAGTCTGTATTAGAAATGGAACACACACACACACACACACACACACACACACACTACAAATAAAAAAATAATAGTATGGGGCTTGGAGTTTATTGCAACTCTCAGGCCTTTTGGAGTTTACATCACGAACGCTTTGTTTCACTGTGTGCAAAACCTCTCCTCTGGATCTGCTCACACACATGCAAAACCTCTCCTCTGGATCTGCGCACACACATGCAGTGCTTCTCCTCTGGATCTGCGCACACACGTGCAGTACCTTGCCTCTGGATCTGCACACACACATGCAGTCCCTCGCCTCTGGATCTGTGCACAAACATGCAGTGCCTCTCCTCTGGATCTGCACACACACATGCAGTCCCTCGCCTCTGGATCTGTGCACACACATGCAGTATCTTGCCTCTGGATCTGCGCACCCACATGCAGTATCTCTCCTCTGGATCTGCGCGCACACATGCAGTCCCTCGCCTCTGGATCTGTGCACACACATGCAGTACCAAGCATGTGATATCCCCCTGTGGAGAATGTTAGAAATAGGCATCCTCTCTGAATTTAATCACACTTCATAAAAAGTTCTCCTGACTTAAGAGCAACATTCAAACAGCCAAACACTAAACCACGAGCCTCTGCTGATTGGCTCTGCTTGCTACCACCCAGGGGATGAGCTGTTCTTCTGAAGGGTTGAGGAGGCAGTTAAAGAAAACTAAGTACTGGAGAAATATGGTGGAGAAGCACTGTGTTTCAAAAGGGGCCTCTCTCACGTCCACACAGAAAGCAAGCATCAAAGACAGGAAAATGTTTACACAGATAAGAGAACGATTCCATCAGGGACAATGAGCAGAAAAGATAGGAGAGAGCGAGGGGCAGACTCCACGAAGGTATAGTGTTCCCAGTAGGTAAACACTTGATTTTTGCTCTACAATAGGCAGAAAAGCATTTGACTGTGTGCTCTGCCTTCTCGCTATCAGTGTTTTAGCTGAGTAAAGACTAGTTGGGCCTAATTTGGGAAGAAAGGTCAAAAACAGAATGCACAGATTACCCTTTCACTAGGTAACCTTTGTGTTCCATGTGACTGATGAAATCCACTGAGGGCTCCACGCTGCCTCTGCGGTATCCACCCACGCCCAGTGAACATTGCCCAATGGTGAGAATAGAAGTAAATCTGTATACCAGGGAAACCAACTGTCGGTTGTTTATGTTACCTGAAGACAGAAAAGAAAGTTCATGCGCTGATGAACTAGCTCAGCAGGTAAAGGGACTGTTGCCAAGGCTGATGATTGAATCTGATCCCGAAAGACCCACATGGTGAAGAGAGCTGACACATGCACGCTGTCTTCTGACCGCCACATGACTCCCCCACCCCCCTAACCCGCACACAGACACACAAGCTCTCTGAGTCTCTTGCTATTATCAGAATGCCCACAGGAGCTGTCTGAAATTCTGCAGTGACGTCATTTGAATGTGTATCTTTCTCCTGGAATTTCTTTTTCTTCTGAAGCATTCTTCTTAGCTTACTTATGTAGGTTCTGAAGGTCCCCAGATTCCTCCTACATTTGGAGCAGCCAAACATGGACACAAGAAATAGATAAGCAAATACAAATACTTTAGTGCTGTTTTGAGATAGGATGTCTCCATACCTCTGGCTGTCCTGGAACTCGCTATGTAGATCAAGCTTACCTCAAACTCAGAGATCTACCTCTGCTTCCCGAGTGCTGGAGTAAAGATCAGCAGTATCATACCTGGCTACAAGCCACTTCTAAAAGACAGAAAATCAGGAACTTAATAAAGTATAATTATGAAAAACAATGCATCGTGTTCACTCATGCCTACGCAAACTAGTAAGTACTATGCAAGACTGTCAGTTTTGTCTGTGTGTGTCTAATGTCCTTTGTAAAATTGTGCCTTACAGAAAGCATGATTTTTCTTCCTGCAATAGCATCTTGCTTCTTGCTGTCTAACCAACGTTCAGTTAAGATTAGCTAATTGATAGGTCTATCAATCAGTATCTGTTTCAAAAGAACTTTCTTCTGGGTTACACTTCTTGTCCTCCTCTTCTTCCTTCTCCTCTTCCTTCTCCTCTTCCTTCTCCTTCTCTTCTTCCTCCTCATCTTCCTCCTCCTCTCTTCCTCTTCCTCTTCTGCTTCATTGGTTGGTTCTATTTTTTGCCATTTTGAGACTGGGCCTCATGTAGCCCATGCTGTCTTTCAACTCCCATGTGGCTAAGGACAACCTCAAGCTCCTGAGCCTCCTAACTGCCTCCTGAACACTGGGGAGACGAGAGCTACTTAAATGCCTGGCTCTCTAGGTTACATTCAATATTTATTTTAATCACATAAAATACGAGTAGAACAAGACCACATTTGTCTCTATTGTATATTTACTGCTTAAAGTTGTACTGCTACCAAAGACGGACCAGAAATTGTGCAGACTGATAACAGCACAGCTACGGAGCACAGACAGACTTCCCTAGGGAATGCCGGTCTTTAAGGATACTGATGCATAAACACATAGCACATTGGGATGAATACAGATGATGCTAAAAGTGCAATGAGTCTGGGACGGGCTGGGAAAGGGTGAGAAGAGAGAAGAGAACACCCGGATGAGCAAATATTCTGCTAGAAACAATGATCACCACATACACACACTCCTCACATTCTCCTGTCAGTTTTTCCTTCAGGCCCTCATACTAGCTGGATGCACTGGATGTGACCATCTCCAGTGGAAAAAAGAGTGTAGAGGGAATATTGGGGGGGTTGTTTGAAAACAAGAATAATTTTAAAATAGTTTAACTTTTTTTTACCAATTTGTTTTCTTTTTAAGTGTGTGTGTGTGTGTGTGTAAATGTGCACATGTGAGTGAGGTACCCTTGGACTCCAGAGGAGGACATCATGTCTTCTGGAGCTGGTGTTACAGGCAGTTATGAGCCCCCTGACATGGGTTCTGGGAAGAGAACTCAGGTCCTCTGCATCCTCTGCAAGAACAGCAACCTCTGATAGCCAATGAGCCTCCTTCCAGCCCTTCTTCCTCTAGCCCTGCGTGAATCAAGTTTTTAACAGATAACCTTTAAGACACATTTGAAGTAAAAGTCTAGAAAATACAGAATGATTCTGAAGTGTTCTACAAAGAAACAGAACAAGCTTGCAGCCGCCTCACCTGTCTAAGGGCTGGAACCCTTCCTACACAGGAAACCCTCAACTGAGGGATGATTGACAGCCCTTGACAGCTACAGCAATGCCCTTCAACAAGGAAAACATTCTCTTGTACTTGGAGGAAAACACCCAACATCGGTGCTTTGGTTTCGTTACGATTTGTTGAGGTTCATATGATGTAACTCAGCTGCAGCCATGAGGCGAACACGTGTCAACAAGCTGCCAGTCAGGTGACTCAGACGCTCTCTGCTGTGTGTTTCGGTCAGTGCTGAGTCACCAATTCCCTCAAGGCTTCTTCGGATGAGAGAGAAATGGGTGGGAGAGGGGTGGCCTGTAATTTGTTTGGTTTTCCAAGATAAGGTTTCTCTGTAGCCCTGTTTCTCAGGTAGCACTGGCTGTCCTGGAACTCTGTAGATCAGACTGTCCTCAAACTCAGAGACCCATCTACCTGCCTCTGCATCCCCAGTGCCAGGATTAAGGCATGGCCTACCACATCTGGCCTGAAATTTAGTAATTTTTATTATTAAGTACAAAATTAAATTTATCACCCTAAGCACTAGAATATCTTCTGTGACTTACATAAGGAAGTTTAAATTCAATACTGAAAAAAACTGAATTAATCAATCTTAACTTTTTGACATATTTTGTTGCATGTAAAAAACAGTTTGAGTTAATATTTTTCCAGTTTCCCTAAAATGAATTATATTTTGCCCCTTCAACATTACAGATTAGAAGGGTCATATTAAAAATCAGACCAGTAGAAATAGCTCACGCCTTTAATCCCAGCACTTGAGAGGCAGGGGCAGGCAGATCGCTGTGAGTTTGAGACCAGCCTGGTCTACAGGGTGAGTTGTGGGACAGCTGGAGCTACATAATAAGACCCTGTCTCAAAAAACAGAACTACAGGCTGCATTCTATACACCAGAATAACCCACCATCCTCCTTGCCTTTAGTCTTCCCTCCAGCCCTCATTGTGCTATTTTCCTTCACCTTGTCACATGTTTTTGAAACTTCAAAAAGCTTTAGAGACCTAACCTATCTACTTTTCTTGCCTGTTCTGTCACCATCTGAGTCCTAGACAGCTGTCTCTCCTGAAGACACCGAGGGCGCCTCCCCTCTGCGGTCCACACTCTGCACTGGCTTTCTTCCACTCTGTCCACCATGTCACCAGAGTGAGCTTTTCCAACATCTGTGCTTGGGCTAGAGAGATGGCTCAGAGGTTACAAGCACTTGTTGTTCTCACAGAGGGCGAAAATTCGGTCTGCGACATTCACACGGTGGCTCACAGCCATCTGCAACTCCAGTTCTGGAGGATTCCTGGTCCTTTTCTGTCCTTGGCAGTCATCAAGCACACACAAGGGGCATAGACATACATTCAGGCAAAACATTCAAACACATAAAATAAAATCTTTTTTCCTTTTAATCTGCTTGGTGCTCACCTAACTCCCAGCTATCTCACGTGTCCATGTGTCCAAAATAGCCTACATTCCCTATCCCTCTGAGCCACCAAGAAGATCTTGACAAACAGCAGTACCTACAATGTGGATGCACACATCTCAGGCTGGGCATATTAAAGTAGCCCAGTTCCAGGACAGCCAAGGCTGTTACACAGAGAAACCCTGTCTCAAAACAAAACAAACAAAAAGTCTTGTCTTGCTTTGGTTTGGGGGACCAGGTCTCACTATATAGTCCAGGACGGCTTTGAACTCATTATTTAGCTAAGACTAGCCTAGAACTCAAGCTAATCCTCCTGCCTCAGCCTCCGAGCACTGGAGTTGTGGGTGTGTGCTGTGTCCCAGCCTGCGCTGCTTCATCTTCCGCAGACTCCAGTGCTCTGGGCTTGGAATGCATCTCTAGTAGATTTTATTTGTTTTTATTTGTTTGTTTTGTTTTCAGTACTGTAGTTTGAACCTGGGGCTTTGTCTATGGTCTGTATGGACTCTACCCTGACCAGCTGACAAATCTATCTTCAAGAACCCCCCCACACCAGCCTTGAACTCCTGATCCTCCTACCTCTACCTCCCAAGAGCTGGGATGACAGGTCTGTGCACCATACCCCACGAGCTAAAATGATGCTCTCTACAAAGTTGATATGAAACACGACAGCCTTCAACAATGCTTTCTTTGGTCATTTCTGAAGTCATGAGAAGAGACTCGCTTTGGAGGAAGGCAAAGCTGATGCTCACGGGCAGGCTATCTCTGACTTGCCCTACTCATGAACCTCTTTCTGATCAGAAGAAACAGAAGCATGAACACAAACCAAGTGAGCAGCGGGTGGGGGGAGCCTGTCCTTCACGTGCTGGAACTGAAGCCTGAATGACCAGCAAGTGTGGGGGTGCTTATCTGCACCTCATCTTGTAAGGTCATCCTGCATTTGCTAAGTGGGTCCCAATGAGGAAATGGATCTTGAATTATCTAAAGAGACCAAGTCCACCATTAACCTGAAGCTTGCGGATCAGGTGCGCTGCTGGGGATCATATGGAGGCAGGGGAATTTTCTCTTTCTCTCTCTCTTACTAACCTGAAGAATGAGGGCCTGGAGCTTCTCCAAGAGCTAAAACATTGCAGAAGTCCTCTGATGTCTTATCAGTGTTTACCCGGCTCTGTTGGTTAATGGTGGTCACAAGGAGGGCTGCCAGATAAACTCTCCTCATTGTTTCTGTGTCTCTAACTTGAGTGGCAGGCGGTCTGAGAATGTAGGTCAAAAGAATCTGTGTGTCTCGCTGATTGGACAGAGACAACGGACAGTGGCTTCAGAGACCAGAAGTCAGTTGCTCTGCATTTTAATGGAGAGGTTCTGAGTAGTGCTTTGGGGTCAGACCTCAAAGGCGCATATCAAATAATGAGCTTTGTTGCAAATGTTCACATTTTGTTTGACCGGTGGAAGAACTCTCATGATTTATTTCCTTTTTAAAAGCATGATAAGTAAAGCATGAGTTAACACTGGAAAATGGGCTTTCCCAGATCTAGAAACAAATTCTCCTTGCACTTTGACGTGAAATGAAAGGCATATTGCCATGGAAAAGCTCGAGCGATCCTGGGTTACACTCAGCAAAGCTCACTGAGAAAGGACTTTCTTTTCAATTCTGTGATTTCTCTTTAATTTTGAGGCCTTGCTGGTTTATCAAATAAAACAGTGGTATTCTTTTTAGCATGAAAATTGTTCTTTTTAAAGTGGACCTAACTAGGTGTGATAGCGCACACCTAGAATTCCAGAACTCTAGAGGCAGAGGCAGGAAGGTGGCCACAAGTAGCAGACCAGTGTGGTCTACATTATTGAATTCTGGGCCAGTCAGGGCTCTATGATGTCTAGCCTGGCCTTTAAAGAGGAAAAACGGCTGATACCGTGTCTCAAACAAGATGGAAGATGGGGCTGGACACTGAGGTTGCCCTATGACTGGCACATATGCACCTTCTCACACACACACACACACACACACACACGCACGTGTGCACACACACACACACACAAAGATCAGTAAAGTCTGGCTCTGGGAAGGAGGGCTTCAGAAAAAATATTTAAGATGCATATGGGGAAAAGAAAAGTACAAAACACTATTTTATATTTTATTTAGCTGTTTAGTAGCTTTTAATAAAAATATATAAAACTTTCTTTTGTGTTTTTTTTTCAAGACAGGGTTTCTCTGTGTAGAAACCTATCCTGGAATTTGTTCTGTAGACCAGGCTAGCCTTGAACTCAAAGATCTGCCTGCCTCTGCCTCCACAGTGCAGGTATCAAAGTTGTACACCACACCCTCAGCTAAATTTTTCATATATTAAGAAAGCAATAATGTACACATACATATAATTTAATCTAGAAAAGAATTTCCAAGTATTTTTTGGTTTGGTTGGTTTATGGTTTATTACATAAAAAAATCATGTGAAAAGTCTTGGATTAAATTTCCAGCACCAAAAATATAAATAAATAAATGTTATTTTCAAAGCCAGGCTCACTAGTAGAAGGACTGCAAATTTAAACCAGCTTATTTATTTTTACAGATTTTATACCTCAAGTTTTACAAAGAAAGATGGCTATTACAATGGAAAAATCTTGCTTTCACTTAATCAGCAGCTTAAATGAGCACGTACTAGCAGTCTCAGGAAACAGAGTCTGCAAGTGTGGTAACCTCCATTATGTCCTAACTCATTACTCCACTATGCACGAGTTCTGGGCACAGGATTCTGCCCCATGGTAGACGTGCCCTGCCGCATCTGCCACCTCCCTGTGCTGTGCTCTGAGCTTTGTTTGAACACAACAGAGCAACAGTTCACAGTGGCTGCAAACACCTTCAGAAACATAGTAGCTCTCCAGCTTAACAACATTTGGTTTTTGTTTTGTTTTTAATTGTCTATTAAATGTGTGGACGTGTGTGTGCATGTGCGTGTGTGTGAGCGCACACACAAGTGCTCGAATTATGGCTATCTGGGAGAGACAGTTCTCTCCTTCTCTCATGTGAGTCCCAAAGATCAAACTAGAGTCATCAGGTTTGGGATCGAGTACCTTTGCCCCCACTCCCCAAGATGCCTCATCAACCCCTAACACCATTAACACGTTTGTATTGTCAGGAAACCTTCACAAGATAAGATTCTAGGCCAATGGATCCCTCAGTTCTTCTCGGAATAAATCTATTAGAGCTAGATTGGGGGAGGGGCTATTTTGCAATGCACCAAATCTTACAGAAGTAACTAAAGGTAAGGTGGGTAAAAATTTCCTCTCCACATTAGGTTTAATGTTTTGACAAGCAGAATGCAGTCCCGAGTAGAGGTAAAATAGGTTTGATAAGTGAGTCATGAAGATCATTCACTGATTATCCAGGAGACCTCAAACTGCCCCCTGGAGCCATAAGGAAACAAAAAAGAATCTAATACTTCTAAAGGCCTAGTTTCTGATCAGAGACTTTATCACAATCTAAAGATATAAAACAGTCTAAGGGTATAGTTCAACTGGGAGAGTGCTTGCCTGGCTTGTGCAAAGGCCTGGGTTGATTACCAGCATCATATAAAAACAGGGCAAGGTGGCACAGCTCTGTAAACACAGTACCAAACAGTAGAGGCAAGAGAAACAAAAGTTCAAAATTATCCTCAATTACACTGCAAGTTTGAGGCTACCTAGGGTTACATGAAACCTTGCATCAGAAAGGAAAGGAAGGAGGGAGGGAGGAAGGGAGGGAGAGGGAAGCAGGGAGGGAAGGGACAGAGGAAGATTGTAAGTTATAGACTACTTTTTTGTTTGTTTGTTTGTTATTTCGTGACAGGGTTTCTCTGTAGCTTTGGAGCCTGTCCTGAAACTACCTCTTGTAGACCAAGCTGGCCTCAAACTCACAGAGATCCACCTGCCTCTGTCTCTCAAGTGTAGGGATTAAAGACATGTGCCACCACTACCCAGCAAGACTACTTCTTATTGAGGCTAGAGACATGTCTCGGAGCTTAAGAACACAATACTCAAAGTATAGCTCCCATCACCCATGTCAAACAGCTTACAAACACCTGTAACTCCAGCTCCAGGACTCTGGTTTCCTCTTCTAACCTTCCCTGGGCCCCTACATTCACACACTTGTACACTCACACACAGATGAGACGGATTGGTGGTTAAGAACACTTGTTCTAGAAGAGGACCTGGGTTCCATTCCCAGCTCCCATATGGTGGGTGGCACAATCCACAACTCCAGCCCCAGGGGATCTGATGGTGTCTTCTGACCTTCATGAACACCAGCAATGAAAATGGTACACAGATAAACGAGCAGGCAAAACACCCATATACATCAATAAAAATAAACAAACCTTTTTTATCTTTAAAATACTTGTTATAAAATTGGTCATTTCCCAATGTGATGTTTGGGGAGGCCTTAGAAACTGCTTTTCCTTTCTGGTTAAACATCCGTTTCCAGAATGTTAACTCTGGTTGGGGATAGAACCCAGGTTCAAACCCCAAGCCTGCCTAAATAAAGAACCACGAACTGTTAACATTCTCCAGACCCTCTTTCTAAGGTTGTGCATTAAAGCAAACATTTATGCTTACATCCATTATCACAATTCCAAAACCCAAAAAGTCTGAAAGTCGAGCTTCTTCTTCCTTCATGAGACACGACGGTCATCTGGCCACCTGCTGATAAGACCCGACTTGAAGTTTCCCTCTGTCGGGGAATTACAGGAGCTGTATCCTGAGGGCCAGCAGCACTCCAGCGCCGCCGCTCCCTTTAAGACCACTGACGCGCTGTGTAACCTCCTTGTCTTTGCTCTCCTCCCTAGAAAGCACGAGATCTCAACCCACAGTGTCCCTGATACGGTCTCAAAGCCGAAAAACTGCAACGTGGATGTATAAAGCAGACCAACTGGCGCCCGGGAGAGATTCGTAAACGGCCACCGCGTCAGATCCAGCTCAAGAAACATCTGTACCCTAGAGTCAAACTGAGGATGTATGGCAGTTTTGTTATTTAAATTCGTCATTTTTCTTTAAAAAATAAATAAAATTTGTACTGTATGGCATATACGCCAATCTATGATTATTTTTCTTCTTCAGAACCATTTCTTCATTTCCCTATTAAACAAATGTTCCTCCACTTTTCATTAGCCATATGTATGCACAGTGGATAAACAAAGGGACTTCTGAGGATCATCTGAATGCAAACAATGTAAGTACCTTTTCTCGTTTTCAGAGTCAGAGCAATAGGGAATGACATCACATTAAAACCCGGAACTGCAGACGATGTAAAAGCATTCTGAAAATAAACCATGCCACCGACAACCCTAGGCATCAACAGCAATCTCTGTCACATCTAATTTAACGGGCGGGAATGCGAGGCAGAGTAGCTGGCTTGAAGCTGTAAGGGGGGGTATTCTTTAATGAACTACCGTGCTGGGTGCCTGACAATGGCCAAATTGCATGTCACATGACAGGAAGAGGCAGAGCGATGTGTCTTTGTAACTAGTTTGCTGACCACCCAGCTAAACTGTTGGAATTGAAGCTGTGATCATTCACCCTCACATGACAAGACCTCTGTTCTGTTTACTTTGGGTTGTATTCCTGATTTCTTCTCAGTGTTATTATTCCTTTTTAAATCTTTTGTTGTTTGATTCAGTGTCTTCTAGACGCTAAGAGTAGATAGGGCTAATTTCTTAAATTTTACAAGTGCCTCTCAGACTAAACTTGCCACAGTATTTTGATAGCAGAAATGCTGTCAAAAAAAATTAGCTCAGAAGAGTTTGGGCTAATGAGGGGAAAAGAAAAAAAAAGTACCTGTACTCTACCTTAGTCAGAAAACAAAGGGCTGCAAATACAGCCCAGTAGTAGCTTGCCTGGCACATGGGAGGCCCAAGGTTCACGCCTCAATCCCCTAAGGGGTTCAAAAGTTCCTGCTGCCAGATAATCCTCTCTGCCAACACAGCTATCAAAATCAAACACAGAAAAATCCCAGGTTTAATGGGTAAAATACTCCTGGATAATCTTCCGGATAATTTTCCACCCCCTCGGGCGGGGGGGCAGTTTAAATACCCTGTGGGCGTGGCCTTGCGCATCTCTGCAGGAGGGGTCATGTTTGGAGGGCTTTCTGAGATGAGGCAGGGTTTCAGGAGAGAGAGATGGGGGAGGGGGACTGAGCTGGAGCTTCTACCAGAACAGTGGTGGTGCACTTTAATCCCAGCACTCAGGAGGCAGAGTCAGGGGGATCGCCATGAGTTCGAGGCCAGTCTGGTCTACACACAATTAAAATGAAATCTTTTTAAATAGAAAGTAGATGCAGTTTCTACTGACAAGTACTGCTAATTGTCTGAAATGACTGTTTGCATCACTCGGGGGCATCGCTGTCACAAGCTAATGATGGAAAAGTAAGTGTTTCTGCATGGCTCTGCCTCCTCAGCGCTGCATCAAAAACATGTGCCACCATACCCAGCCTAGAAAACTAAGGCTTGATCACAGATTGATTTCATTTGGTCCCTTGTAGTTATTTTTTTTACGTCAGACAGTTTTTATAGATGGGAGGGAAAGGAAGGCTTTGACTGGGTAGGAATTACCTATATCTCACTATCTACTGAACCCTCACCCAATCAAACTATGGCCCGTGGTGAATCTACCATTTCACTCTAATTATGCGAGGCATAGATGTGAGTAAATGTTATGTCCATCAGAAAACTACATCCCCAAGTCCTTGCCTAGCTGTTAGGCTGCCTGGGTTTTCTAGAGGTTGCTCAGCTTGCTGAGGAGTCATAGTCCAGGATGAAGCTCCACAAACTGGAATAGAAAGAGGCGTCTAGATAGCAGCAAGAGCAGAAGCAAACTGCCTCTGCGAGATTCCACTTCTGCCCAAGTGATGTGCAACAGGCATTTCAGACCCACTGCTCTTGTTCTCCCTAAAATTAATGCACAAACTACAAATTCCTATTTTAGTAATTGATTTGGTATCTGCAAGTCTCTTTAATTTTTCTAAACTTTCTGGCAATTTCCTTTATCCACATTGGCCTCGGCCTATGGGAAACACTCTTGACTTGCAGGCCAAGTTGGAAATTAGAAGGAAAAACGAGGAGTCTTTAGCAAAAACTTCCTGCTCCTACATTATTGGGGTGGGGGGAGTCTCATAACCTCAGTGTAAGCAGGGGAAAGTTGAAAAGGTTTTTCTCAATTAAACATCTGAGGATCTATGTAGGAATAGGAGCATCTTGCTAAGCTGTGAAGCTACTTTTCTCCGTGTTCCTTTGGCAGCTGTGATAGTGTCTTAGAAGAGACATTGCTCACGCATGGCCAGGCTTATATATTTTTCTTCTCTAAAACTTAGAACTTCCTATTTTAGAATCCACTATAAGCCAAATATATATAACTATGAGCTTATTAAGATGGGAGGTTGCTCTAGGCTAATAGCACGATTCAGCCTGGTATGCAAATGCGGGTTCAGTCTATTCCATTCTGTCTTGGCCCCTTCCTTTCAGGTTACTCAGGGAGGCTTACTGGAAGAGCCTACATTTTAGCTTTTCTTCCCTTCTCTGCTTCAAGGACAACCTTGCCTAAAATTGTCAAATAAATCACTGAAGCTTTTCAAAATAATCAGGGCAAGCATGACCATCACAAAACCTTTGCACCAGCTGGCCATGTGTTTCTCATCTGGCTGGACCTGCTTTTACACTGCACTCCTGGATGGGGTGGGAGGGTAGGAGGAGTGGACTCTGGGATTAAGCCTTCTCGCCTCTGCCCATCCTTTATTAGCCCCCCTGAAGTTTCCTTGATCACTAACTATTCTCTGTTGTATCTATGTACTTTGGAGAACTAAACTGCGTTTCACGAGCCCACTTCTTGTTCTTGAAAAAAAAGCAAAAAAAAAAAGTTGTTTTTGTGCTGGGACAGCACAGGAATCCCAGAATGAGAGCAAACTCAGATTTACTTCCCCTTCCTCTTCATCGGAAGACCATTCACCTCACAATAAAAAGCTACAAGATGTGCCTGGGAGCCAGTCTTTTCCTCTCCCAGTGACTACATAATGGTCTCCTCACAAGCAGAGCTTCTCATTCAAGTCTTCCTGTGTACACTGAAAGTATTGGCAGTATTCATGCCAAGTCACCATGATTCCTCAAAACAAAGGGCAGAGACTGTGACCAGCAGGGGGACAAGGACACACTGAGATGGGAAGTGTCACTCAGTGATACCACAAATTTTTGTTTTATGGATCTTGTGAGAGCCAAAGTTACATTTTAAATTTTAATTACTAATCCATAGAGATTCAGGAAACAAAAATGCCTCTATAAGCCCCTTGCTCAAGGACAGATACTTCTTGAAAAGCTGGAGGCTGTTGTTCATACAAGATAATAAGGCACGGGTTTTCGCTCCCTAAACAAGTTTGTTTGACCCACCTACACCAGATGTGCTTGATCACATGTGGGCAGGAAGTTTCCAGGCAGGAAACACATCAGGATGTGTGCTTACCCCTGATTGGACCTGATGAGAAATACTCAAACTGCCGCAAACCGTGACTCAAGGCCATTTTCTGGAAACCTGGAGATAGACCTGGCCAGAGCCCCATCCACCTGGCCAGTATTTAATTAAAGCTTGCTTCAAATTTAGCTTTAAATTGTGATAGTGGTCTTATTCTCGGTCGGTGGAGTGAACAATCTCTTAGGCACAGTGATTAAAACTTAAAACATGACTTTGGCTCTCACACATCCAATAGGGTTGACAAGGTCCACTCAAGCTCCTCTGAAATGATTTTCATCTAGGTCCTGATAGGGGAACTTCCAGGGCTGTGAACCATGGCTCACTGCACAGGGAACATCCGTATACACAAAAGAACCCACAGAGCAGTATCACCGTAGACAGGTAGCATGGGGCAGTGGAAGGTGTTCACTGAAGCAAGTCTCCCCAGGTTCAGGAAAGCTGCCTGGAAGGCTTACATGTCCCATCTGCACTTAGCTACGGGGCCTGGGAAAGCAGTGCAGCCTGGCTTTTGTTTGTTGTTTGCTTATTTGTTTTAAGATTTTTCTAGAGGCAAGAGAGATGACTCAGCTGTTAGGAACACTGGTTGCACATACATGAACTCAGATGACACAGAGAAAATAGATACAAAAGAGATAAACATTACACATAAATTTAGCCCGCGTGTGTTTGCATATATCATACTACATATGTATACGTGTTGGTCCGAGAACAACTTGTCTTTCCTTCCACTGTGTAGGAATCAGACTCAATTCATCAGGTTTGGCAGCAAGTACCTTGATCCACAGAGCTATCTTGCCAACCTACACCCTGGGTTTAAATCCCAGAGTCACTTGAAACACTGAAGTGAAGCTTTAAACACCTTGCCAGTCTAGAGACCATGTGAACGGAGACTGAGTTGTTCCAGCAACTCCCCGTTAAGTTCAGGGTGCTAAGCTTCTAGCACAGTTACCATCGAAAAAAAAACCTAAGTAAGAAACAAGGGAAAGTGGGTAAAATGAAAACTGGCCTGCCATGTTGGCCTCTTCATTGTCCGGTGTTACCAAGAATTCTTCCGAGTCTTCTAACCAGAACTGGCCACCTTCAATGTGGGATCACTCTCAATATCTGGTCAGTCTTTTTATCTTCATTATCCCCCAGCATCCCCAGCATCCCTAGACTTCCGTATCCCATCCCCACATCACACAGACCAGGCATGACAGTTCACACCTGTGATCCCAGAAGTCTGAAGGTCTTCCCAAAAAGGTTACAAGTTCAGTGGCATGCATTCTTGCTGTGTAGCAGACTGGAGGCCAGTCTGTGATATAAGGGACCTTGTCTAAATCGATAAAAGCTGTTTTGGCTTTATTCAAAGATCACACACCAATAAATACATCTGAGCATGCACTGCATGTGCATTGACATGTTACATCAACAAATACTCCTGTGGTCATGACATCACTCATCAACACAAAGGCCTTGCTTTTCTAATTAACATCGTATCCGGCAAAGTGCAGGACTGAGGAAGAGCCAGGAGGATGGCAAAGGTCTACACATCACAACATAGGAAGATCTCCCCTAAAGATGTCTCTGTGACAGATTAGAAAGCTAAGGGTGAGCCATGAAGGTTTTTTTCTAGACACTGGAAGGAACTAGATTCATTGTGGAATGACACAAAGTTCAGAGCTAGCAGCCATAGCTACACACTTCACAGAGGGATAACGTAACTTTACTAAGTTAGAAAATGACTTTACTCAAAATGTCTAATTTTCAAAATTTAAAGACAATGCTTTTTTGTTTTGAGACAAGGCTTCTCCATGTAACTGCCTTGGCTATGCTGGAAGTTGCTCTGTAGACCGGATAGCCTCGAACTCACAGGGATCATCTGCGTCCTAAGTGCTGGGACAGCAGCATGTTCCACCAATCAGGCTCTCCAAACCAGTTTTTAACTACTAGCCCAATTCCTAATTAAACAAGTGCTGGAGAGTCACTGAGAACCTAATCTAAACCCAAAAGTGAATTAAAAACCTACCAATCTCAAAGAGTATAAACTTGCATGTTAGCCTGAATTGAGGGGCTAACTCAGGATCTGATGGGCAGAGGCAGAAATCCCAAACCCACCAAGTTTCACCTCCCACGTGATAAAATTTAATAGCAAACAAACTATCTCGTTTTAAAAATATTTCTTTCATGTAGAGAGTTGCAAATTCACTTCTTAGGGGGTTTTGTTTGCTTCTATTATCATTTGAGTACGCTAAAGCCAGGTTTGGTACTCTGCATTTCAGAAGGTTTCTCTGAAGGCCAGTTACAATGCCTGTGTTAATTCTGCAGTCTTGAAGTCAGGAAGCTAAGGCCCCTGGTCACAACCTCAATGCTGAAAGCAACTGAGAAGACACACGCAGGAGGAGGGAGCAAGCTCATACCCACTTTGTTTTCTCAGAAGGGTAAATGCGGATCTTTGGAATTTTAACACACTTTCCTTGCATTATTTAATCTAGAGCTGCTATATGAATAAAATTAGTTTGCTCTCCCCTAATAAAGGGTCCTTTGGATGACAAGACAGGGAAACTGGTTACTGTCTCACTAGAGCCCAGGTCATCCTGGAGCTTTCTACATGCAGTTTGTGTCTTCTACCTGCACGCCTGAAAGGAACTCACTGCCTGTACTCCCAATACTCATGGTCCATTTGGAGCACTGAATGCTGATCTGATTAATGGACCATGTTCTGGTGGAAATTCCATCCTAGCCCCTGCATCCATATACCCAAAGAGTCTGGGATGTTCTGGTGGAAGCTCCACCCCAAGCCCCCTCCCCTATATCTCTCTCCCCAAACCCTGCCTCATCTCAGAAAGCCCTCCAAACATGGCTCTTCCCCCAGAGATGCTCAAGACCACTCCCACAGGGTATTTAAACTGCCCCCAGAAAATAGACACATGTTTTTTTCGGTCTCTCTTACTCATCTCCTCTCAGAGGGGCAAAGATAAAGGCTGTTCTTCCTGAGGTCCTAGGTTCAATTCCTAGAATCCACATGGCAGCTCACGACCACCTGTAGTCCTCATTCCAGGAGATCCACTGCCTTCTTCCAGCCTCCATAGGCACTGAATGTATGTCATGTATGAACATGCATGCAGACAAAACACCCATACACATAAATAAAACAAAACTTTTTTTTTTAAAAAGAATCTTGTCTTAGTTAGGGTAATCATGTCCTGGGTAGGAAGTTAAAGTCATGTTTGGAAAATGTACAAATGTACAAGCAGTGCTTTAAGTAAATCCCTAAATAAACCCTAAATTGCTATCTCACGATTGGTCTTTTCTACCTTGTTCCACTTCATTAGTGTCTTAGTTAGGATTTTATTGTTGTGAAGAGATGCCATGGCAATCGGAAAGCATCAGAGGTTTAGTTGTCAGCACGGTGGTAAGCACAGCCACTCACAGGCAGACACAGCTCTGGAGAAGGAGCCAAGAGTTCTACAACTGAATCAGCAGACAGCAGGAAGAGAGAGAGAGAGAGAGAAAGAGAGGGGGGGGCCCTGGCTTGAGCTTTTGAAATCTCAAAACCACCCCCAGTGATACACTTCCTCCAACAGAGCCATGACTATTCCAGTAAGTCCATAGCTTCCAACAGTGCCATTAGCTGTGAGCTTATGGGAGCATTTCCATACAAACCACCACAAACCTTTCTGTCAAGTTTCCATGCACAAGGCTATCTCTGAGATCTGGTGCTAGTTCTCAGAAACTTGCTCCTTTTGTATTTGCTTGTCTTCTTGTTATTGTTTGAGAAAGAGCCTTGGTATATAGTCCTGGCTGCCCTCCAACTCACTATGGAGATGAGACTAGTCAATTTTACAGCAATCCCGTCTCAGTGTCTCAGATACTGGGATCACTGCATCCAGCTTCAAGTCATTTTCAATTCTGATGCTCCTGATATTCTCAGTGTCTCTGTTGTATAAGACTATAGGAGCAAGGCATGGTGGTACATGTCTTTAATCCCAGCACTTAGAGGCCCAGGCAGGCAAATCTTTGTGAGTTTGAGGCCAGCCTTACCGATATAATGAGTTCCAGGAAAGCCAGGGCTAAGTAAAGAGACCATGTCTAAAAATAAAAAGTTAAAAAATACAGGAAGCAAAATTACCATTCCTTATGACAAGAGCTGTTTAAGAAAAGAGATGGTGAGGGTGTGGTCTAGGAAGTTGAGAAGCACAGAGCTGAAGCCTGGAATCAGTGACAATGTCTGTCCTCCAAGAGTTGATGCCAGGTGGTGGTGGCTCATGCCTTTAATCCCAGCACTTGGGAGGCAGAGGCA
>LOJH01013702.1:7541-18939 GCA_001685095.1 Ellobius talpinus
CTAACTATTATTTTTGAGGTAGGATCTTGCAATGAAGCCTAAACCTTGCTTCAACCATCCAAATGTTGGAATGTCCTGCCACACCCAGCTACTGCTCCATTTTCTAACAAATAGAAATTACAGTAAATCTCATAGAATAAAGTTATGCATGGAATGGTCAAATCTAGGGAGACACCTTTATAGAACATTTAGTCTACTCATATCATATGTACACATGGCAGATAGGCAATGCATCAGTCAGATTTCTATCACCACACAAAGGAGCCAATAATAAACATAAAGGAGGAAGAGTTCCTTTGGGCTCACGGATTCAGAGGGGTTAATCCAAGTCGGATTGGCTCCATTGCTTTTTTAACCTATGGCATGGCAGAAAATCATGGTTGGGAGCACATGGAGAAAAGCTGCTTGCCCTAGAGTGGCCATGATGTGTTCAGGAACCCAATATCCACTACAGTAACTCATCCACAGCAGTCTGGTAGCCTTACACTAAACTCTGCTGAGACTGCGTAGGGAGGAAATCAGACACGAGAAAAACAAGGGGAACTGCAGCTGTGTCTCAGTGGCTGGTGCTCTTTGTGGCCAGGGTGCCCCTTGGTGCTTTGACACATGTGGAGCTGGAGTTATGCTCTTCTTCCTACGTCAGAAACGAGGGCACTGGGACACTTTTCCAGGTGTGTGTGCACCCGTGAAAGTTCTGTTTCCCGAAAGATTATGGCTTCATTATAGCAGTCTTTGTAGTTTTCAACCCCTCTTCCCTTTGGGGACTTTTCAAGAGGACCATGGAAAGACAGACTCTAAAAGGAAGATCTAGCCCACCAGGATATGGGAGGCAAAACACGATCACCTTACCCTTATGAGTATGCCATCACTTCATGATATCCACGACAAAGACCAATCAGCTGCTACCTGAGACAGAGACAGAGACAGAGAGAGAGAGAGAGAGAGAGAGAGAGAGAGGAGAGAAAGAGAAAAGAGAAGAGATAACTATTTTTCTCTCTTTTTCTCTCACAGACTATTGGCTTTCCTTTGCTTTATTTTATATTACTAAATAAACTTCTGCTTCAACCAACTATGCCTTAGCTGAATTCTCTCCCTTGAGGATATTAAGGGGAAAGTTTCACCCAGTAACACCACCACTCCAAACACTGATACAGGCTCTGAATCAGTCCTCCAACCCAGAAGCCTTTTGTGCTCAAACATACACATCCCAAGCAAGAAATGTGATCTTTACCTGTCAGTCAATTTCTGTTTCTCTCTGTCACCTGGTAGCAAGAACAAATCCTAGTCCATTCTTGATTTTCACCTTCCCTATGTTCACATCTGGAAGTGAATTTGCATGGATTCCCTCTTCTACCTGCCTGCTTCTCAGTGTTGGATCTGTGCAGGGATGCCAAGCATGCGCTCTTACGAAGTCTAGCTATTCGGGAATCTTGGGTATGTTGTTTGCGCTGCTCTCAAGCCCTGGAAACCTCTTGTAGCCTAAAGTCTTTCCACAAATCTGTGTCATACTCAGGAGCAATGGTGTTCTCTGCTAGCTGCTTGCTGGACCCCTGAGGACTTGGCTTGGATCCCCCAATTCATCAGCCATGGAGAAACTCAGATCTGTCATTGCCTAGGCTCAACACTCTTGGAGACACAGGTCCCCTCTGACTCCTAAATCTCACTTCATTGTGTGAATGACGCATACTTTATTGAACCATTCTCTTATTGGATATTTAGACAGCATTAATCTTTCACTGTCAAATGTTATGCTGTCTGGAAGATCTTTGTAATGAAAGTTTAAACCATTTCCATTATTATTTCTTCAAGAGAAATTCTTAGAAGGGCAATTTATGTGTCAAAGAACATGCCTATTTTAGGCCTCCCCTATATGCTGCCAAATCACCCTGCCGAAATGTGACAATTTGCCCCTAAGAATTCTCACTCCCTGAAGCTGAGACCATTTAGCAATAAATTAGTTGTCTAGTTTGATCCCTGCTAAATATTTACGTGTGATTTCTAAACCATTTATGACTCCATAAAAATATACTATGCTAAGGTGTAAGGGTTGAGCTGATTTTATTTGAAAACCAGGTTACAGGTGAACCACATGACCAGTAGTGTACTGCTTTGTAAGAGTTCATCAAAGCTAATAATCAGTTTTTGTTTTTATACAATTTGGGCTTTTTTTCTGTAAAAATAATGAATACTTTCTAGACGGGAGATTGACCCTACAATGAGAGTCATACTCTGATTGCCTGAGTCTGTGATTAGGTGATGCCAAGGGATAAAAAGGTCTTTGTAGATATGATTGAGTTATAGACCTTAACTCTGCATTAAGATAGGACTGGATCCTCAATCATTTGTCAAACAGAAAGCTGCTGAGATTGCAAGTGTGAGAGGGACCAAGGTTCTGCTGTGGGCTCCGTACTCAAGGACTAGCTCCTTAGAGCCCACACAGGCAGCCAAAAGGGACATGAAGACCTTAATCATGTACTGGGAAGGGACTGGAACATTCCAAACACCTGCATGAACTTCCAGTGGATTCTTTGCAAGCTCCAACAAAGAGCCCAGTGTCCTGACACCTTGACATCTGCTCACGCTTCTGAACATGACTGACAGTATGCTGTGCTCTTTCATCTGCTGATGGGTTGCTGCAGTGTTAGGGGAGTAATTCATTGGATGGACAAGTGAAATGAAACGTATTGGAAGAGAAGATGAATCCAATGTGATTTTAGAGAGCAATGTGTCATCTTACCGTCTCCCAAAGACTCACAGAATTCTAAGTCCAGTTTATTCTGAATCTCTCTTTAATAGTTTTCTGGAACAATCTTGTTTGTCCAATGTGCAGCTTACAAAGTGAGAAGATGATGTCATGCGCCTGTCACCTCTGCCCTGGTGAGGTAATGCTCACCGTTTCCAGTGCTTAGTGGCTGCTTTATGCTTGGGAGCGTTTCCTGTCTTACACACAAAGTATTACTCATGTCACCCAGTGAACGCTGAAGCAAGCACCTGCATACATTCATTTGATCTCATCAGGATCTCTAAAATCTCTTTCTTTAAGCTCTGCTTTCTCCTAGGCTCTACAGCTATTACAAGAGCAATATAGGTGGCTATGGAATTACAAACCGATGAGTCTAGGAGTTTACATCTAAGTTAGTAATTTGCCACTTAAAACATATTTCCACTTAGAAACAATAAGGAAAAAAATCAGGGTTCTCTCAACACCACCCCCATAAAACCTACGTAATTAAAAGCTTGCTCAGACTCATCTTAAAACAATTGGACTATATTGAAATATCATTTATGGTTACCCGTGGGAAGACTCATTCAGTTTTCAAGTTTGCAATGGAAGTTTAAGGTCCTTCCTAGAAAACTTGGCCCTTCAGAAGTGGCCCCTAGGATCAGGGATTGTGCTGAACATCAGAGCGCACTCTCCTGTGTTTAAAGAATCCTTCGTGTGCTCTGAAGCCACTGCTTTTCGTCCGTTTCCGTTCTGTGTATCAGGAGCTCTGCTGTCCTCAAAGCGGCTCATGCTGGTCTCTCTTGCTTGCTTCTAACTACTTGTATGGCATCAGGGATCTGTCACCATCCCCTCTTGGCATCTGCAGGCCTATCACCCTCAATATTTAACTTCCCAAGAGGTCGAAGTGAGAAAGACTCAGGGTTCAGCTTCATAGACGAGCCAGGCTCAGCTCCAGACCCCAGCTGTGCATGTGACGTCATTAAGAAAGGTGATGCGACACAGCCAGAAGTTTCCCGTGGTCTTTAAGCTATAGTTAAGACAGATGATCTGTCTTGTAGATGTCGCGTCCCCCCACCCTTTGCTCTTCCTTTGTGTCCGTGTCTTGTCTATTGAACTGAATAGATGGCTCAGTGGTTGAGAGCACCTTCTAACCCTGGGACCCAACTTCAATTCCCAGGGCCCCCACATCCATACCACAAGTAACTCCGGTTCCAGGGCATCTGGCGCCCTCTTCTGGACAGGGTGAGCACTGTACACACATATGCAAACCCACACACAGACACATGCATATATATATATACATAAATGAAAGAAAAATACTAACATAAAAAATCTCGTTTGTTTTATGGCTAATATTCAGGAAGCTTCTCCTTGAAGTCCTGTCTTGAGCCCGTTGCCTCTTCATCTCACCAGCCTGGAAACTCACGGTTACTTTTTTTTTATGAGTCAGGAACACAAAAATGGACAATTGCAAACATGGATCTAGAACAGCAGTTGTTGAAGGACTGAGGTGAGCTATGGTTAAGCAGGGAGAGCACGTTGTATGTGGTAAACGGGCTTAGAGAAGATGCTGCACCAAGTCATAGGAAAGGTGGAAGGCACATGCTGGCTCCTGCCGAAGGTGGCAGAAGGTGAACTATTAAAAAGTAGTTGTGGTTGTGTGGCAGGTGGGGCAGGGCCTTCCTTGATGCCTCGGGGATGAGGATGTTGGAATTCATTCTGAAAGCAACAGGGAGCCATCTAATGGTTTGTTAAACCAAGTATTTAGCAAGATTAAATTGGCCACATTATGGAACATGGACACGGGGCTTATTAAGACGCTATTTCGGTCAGATGGGGGATAACAGGCACACATTTTAAAGGCCCGCCATGGATAGATAGCAATGACAAAGGTGGACCCCACAACTGTTTCAAATTGATTTCAATTCCTGGTGCTGGGCCTTGGTTTTGTTTCCTGAAGGAAACATACTCTAGTCACATCTAGGAAAAAGAGCCTGTCTGACGGTGGCTTCTTTGGGGTTTGAGGTCCATCATGTTAGGTAGGACAGAGGAGAAGAAAGGTGGGGTGTATATCCCTGCTCCAGCCTTCCGCCCTGTGGAAGCTGATGATTCCCAAGGCCAAACCTCCCAAGTAGACATGAGGTACTGGACCCTTAGTCAGAGGTGGGTGGTTGCTCTCCCCACAGAATGCTCCTCATGAGAAGTCATCTCATGACGCCTATGAGAGGGCTGGGATGCCCTTCTATTAGAGAACACTGGCCCCAACCAAAGTTTCATTGGAGATAGCAGACGCTTCCTGCCACTCCATCCCAGAGGACACTAGGGGAAATGTTTCTGCCTCTTAGCATCACCTCACGAGCAAATGTTTTGAACACTGACTGAGCTTTTGGTCAGGGACTGGGAAGGTTCACTGTGCCTGTCCCTTTCTGGGTGTGTCCCACTTGCTGCGAAGAAGGGATTCCAAATACGAATGAGTGACTTGGGAGAACAAAGGAGTGAGCCTGGGTTGTCAGCGGAATTACAACTTTGACATACTTGGTCAGTACGTGAATTTGGTGACCTGACAGCACAGACGTAGAGAGAAGAAACAATGGAGATAAATAAATAAATAAATAAATAAATAAATAAATAGCATTTTTAGATGGACTTAGAGTACATCTGCATCCATTCTGGGCTGCTCTGACAAAACATTTGAGACAGCATAATTGATTTTTTTTTAAAAAAATTAAATTCATTCATTTATTTTCCCTGTTTGTGCATGGGCACTCCTGTGCCTTAGTACACACACGAAGGCCAGAGGACAGCTTGAGGGCCTTGGTTTTCCCCTTCCACTGACTAAGCCCTTGAGATTGAACTCAGTCTCAGTGACCAGCACCTTCACCTAGCCTCTCACTGTCCCTGAAGACTGGGTGAACTGCCAAGGAATTCCAGCTACGGAGGCTGGAGGCAGAGGGGCTGTCATCTTATCAGAGGCCTCCTTGTCCAGTGTGCTTTGTCAGAAAGGGGACAGGTAAAACAGCGTGTACTGAGAGCTGGGAAAGTTTCTGCTCACCTCCAAACAGGTGTCTTCCGTGACATGAGCCCACACCCGTAACAATAATAGCATTAAACATTCCTGAGGACAAAGCCCATTAGCCTAACAGCCTCTTAAAGATCCCTCCTCTCAATTCTGTGGAGTTGGGGTATAAAATTTCCAACACATGAGCCCCGTGGAACACACTCACGCCCTGGCAGAATATCACTGTATGTTGTGGATAGCACACTAAATGAATGTTTTTAAGATTTTCTTTCTGAACGGAGAGGGAATCAATATCATCATGAGAAAGAAAATAAACAAACAACAAAAAAGAAAACAAAACAAAGAAACAACTTCCTTGTCTTGTCCAATGGCTTTGATATGCTTGGACTTGAAAGATGGCAGACACACTGAATAAATGTCACAAACGGAATGTGCATTCTGTTGATGCAGCCTCTAGAGGACACATTCTCTTGCTCCGACTCTCTGAGCATGGTTTGGAAACTAACAGACCCATTAGTTAATTAGGCTGGGAATTCTAACAGGATGACTAGGTGCAACCCCTGGGCCCTCAGGTAGGGTTTGGCCTTTGGCAGTTATATAAAGATATTATCGGGTGACTACAGAATAAAAGAATAGATTAGCGATGGTGGAATAAGACAACCTTCTCTTCTTGTCCTCAGACTGTTTCTAAGCTATCCTGCTTTTCGAAACTTGCAATTTCTTTTTTCACCTAGAGACTAAGAGGACACACTGACAAATTTTTACTATACTATTCATTTCCCATATTCTTTATCTGTCACCCTAAACCTCTATCATCTCCTAGTGACAGTTTGCAATTTCTTAAATTACTATGAATCTTCCGCTACTTACAATTTAAATTGATGACATCCTTTTCAGGGGCTCACATGAGACCCCTTGGTGAGACTTAGAAAGCACCCTCCAATTGCATGCAATATGCTCGTGAATCATCGGTAGCTTATTTCCTGGGCTGCTTTCCGCAGATGGCTAATCTTGCCCATTTTAGGATGATTTCTGTTAGCTCTAACCTCTAAGCATGGCAGCATCTGACTGTCTTAATTTTAGGTTATGCATTTTGTTGCTTTTTTAAAAAAAATCTAGTCTTCTTTTCTCAAGTTCCATATTTCTAGCATTTTCCAGAATTCAGGATGAAAGATAATAAGGTGGGTAGGGCTGCCTTCATTTTGTAATATATTAGGAATTTTGGTGTGTGTGTGTGTGCGTGTGTGTGTATTATAGGGGTATGGAAGGTCAATAAATAATACGTTTTCTTTCTTTCCTTCCTTTCCCAGTTTCTTTTCTCTTGCCCTTGTAGAGAATTAAGAACCCAACATTGGAAAGATGAGCTATGGTTTTATCAGAGTGGATAGAACAGTGCCTGGAATGGAATGTGTCTGATGGCATAGGCTTGTGGTCCCAGCCACTCAGAGGCTGAGGCAGCAGGATCATAAGTTCAAGGCCAACCTGGGCAACCTAGTGATTTCCTGTCATTCACATAACTATATATGAAGGGGAACTGAATAATATATATCAGTGGTTGAACAACGACCTAGCATTCACAAAACCTCAGGTTCGATCCCCAAAGCGACAATGAACAAATAGTGGATGAATAAATAAGGTCACAGCATTTTCACATGTCATCAAATTGGCTTCCTGATGCTTTACTGCAGAACTGAATGAAGGCCATCCTCTCCCTGGAACAGCAAGCCCCTCTGTGGAGGTTGGATGGCTGCATCCCTACAGCCTCCTGGCAGCAGGCGGATGTCCAGGGAGCCAAGGACAGCCACCTGCAAGGCAATCACTCTTGCTCTCACTCAGAGAAGCTGTTCTGAGAGCAGTCACCTCATGGGGCAAAATACCATGGGCTAAATTCTCCTTTATAACATTCCGGGATCTTTCAAGTCAATGATACTAAAAGGTAAACAAATGATCAAACAGGAGCTGTGCAACCTAGAGAACACAGGTAGAAGGATTTTGTCACCATTTTTTAAAAACATGGGAGGACACACAAAATATACGCTATGCCATCCTAACATTTTTTTCTGTTTTTCTCCAGTGTTAGTGACAGAACACGGGGTCTTGAACATTTTGGGTGAGAACTCCATTAGCAAAAGTCAACCCTGCCCCCCCCCCGTCTTCATTTACGTTTAACCACACAGCTTTGTGGCACTAAGTGCGTGTGTTCTGTTGTGCATCCATCACCAGCGTACATGGCCAGAGCTCTCTTCGTACTGCAAATCTGAAACACCGTCCTCCTTTGATAACTCTCGCCCCTCCCAGTTCATCACCTCTGGCCACTGCTGTTCCGCTTTCTGTCTCTGTGGATTTAGCTTTACAGAAGGCGATGTTTTAAAGTCAGCCTTGTCACAGATGTGTGTTGCCTGCAAGGCCAAAGTTTAGACCATGGTGACGTGGGCTTTGACACTCTAGATAATTCCCTATAGTTAAACTCATTCAACCTCTTGCAGCCGAGGCTACTTCCTCCTATCCTCCCTGCCTCTCCCACAGAGGTGGGTTGTCCCGGAAATGGGAGGGTGGAAAGGGGAGGGTGCATGCCACAGACGGTAGATCAATGACATGTCTAGAAGGGCCTGGCTAGAGTATCCAGCCTTTCTCTTGGACTGCATAATTCTTCCATAAAAAGGAGATACGGGATGGAAATGAGAGTGGCCAGGAGACTCCCAGTGATGCAAGTCCCCTTGTTGACCTAAGGCTAATGGATGTCAGGGTATATGGATAGGAGGCCTGGACATTTAACTCATGGCCATAGGAATTGTCATCTACCACACACAGAGAACTCAGAGCTGTGATGAGGAGGTAGGATGAGGCTAATTATCTGGAAAGTTAGGCCATTGTATCATCAAGCCATGTTTACCCTCACACTGTAAAGGAAATAAATGGACTGCCTCAGAGCCTGCTTCTGACAAATTGCATGTCTGTATTTATTTCTCAGCTTTTTTTTTAGTATCACAGAAGGAGTGAGTAACAGCCCTGCCACACAGACTAAAGAGACCATCAGCCTCTAGAGCTGGCTTTGTCACCCCGGACTGAATCAGCAGCCTGTGTCAACTGCTGTCTAGATAAGCCACGTTAAACCACTTCCAGAGAGTGCAGGAAGTGGGGGCAAACAAGAAGGCATGGAGATGATCTCTCCTCAACAAGGAGTGTCATCATGTTTCTGAGGAACAGGGCCTAAAATGCTTCCTGACCTCTTTACTCTGTAAGTTGTTCAGTTTTGGCTGAAGCAGAAACTAACAAGAGACATCCTAGTGACTGGCACTTGCCGGGAGCCCAGTGAAGCAGGTGGCAGAAAGAAAGGAAGCATTTCTGCTTACAAGAATCACCATCTATTCCAGATTTTAAAAAATCAGCTTCTATTGCCAACACACAAAGACTAGCATTTAGGTTTTGGTTAACATCATTTGGCTATCTGTGCCTTGCGTGGGCACCACAGTAGAGTTGACCCTGTAAACGGGCACAAGTGAGCCAACCCCGAGGGCTGGGAGGGGCAAAGATGTTACCCCCCCATCTGGGATGTAGTGTGGGGGCGAGGGAAAGATGTCCTCCCTTGTAGTGGAATGTTTCTTCGCATTGTGTGAAGATGTGTCACTGTGATTGATTCAGTTAAGAGCTGAATAGCCATTAGCTAGGCAGGAAGAGGCTAGGCAGGACTTCTGGGGACAGAAAGCTCTGGGAAGAAGAAGACAGAGTTGCCAGCCAGACACTGAGGAAGCAGGATGGATAGTACAGAGTGAAGGTAACTGAGCCATATGAAAGAAGCCATGCAGATGAAAAGATATGGGTTAATTTAAGTTATAATACCTAATGGGACACACCTAAGCTAAGGACAAGATTTCACAATTAATAATTAGTCTCTGTGTCTTTTTTGTGAACTGGCAGCCCAAAGAAAAGCCCATCAACACCCCCTCTCACCCTTACCACCTCCAGTTGGTGAGGGAGCTAACCTCCTTTACCAACTATGACACTTGGGAAAGCAGGCCCTGCACCTCGTTTCGGTAGCAGAGCAGGGATGATCCCATTGACAGGGCTAGGGGTATGCCTGCCCAAAAATGTGAGCATTGGAGATCTGTTCCTGCCCCTCATTTGTCATACGGCAGCCTGGGCAGGAGAGAGATGCCCCCTGGCCCCTCTTTGCCTGAGGTGGTGGGAGATCTGGCCCTGCTCCACACCAGCCGAAGCACTCTGAAAAATGGGCCCTGCACCTCATCTGGGCAGTAGAGCAGAGCTGACCCTACTGACTGCACTGTGAGTGAACTGCCTGAAGAACATGAGCTTGGGCGAGCTGGCCCTGCCTCTCATCTGCCATATGGTGGTGGGGGCACACAACACATGGCCTCCCTGCCAACCCTCGCCACCTGTGGCAAGTGGGAGATCTGTCCTTTCCCTTCACTAACTGCAGCACTCAGGACAATGGCCCTGCACCTAGCCTGGGCAACTCACTAGAGCAGGCCCTGAAGGTGTAAGTGTGGGAAAGTGGCCCTGAGGATGTGAAAGCAGAACTGGCCCCATTCCTTGTTGTAAGGGTTGAACTAGCCAGGGCATTGCAGGAGAGCTCACCCTGGTGGAGAGGACAAGGGAGAGCTGGCAGGCTGACCAACCCTGCAACTACCCAGGCCCAAAACCAGGGTTATGTGTTGCCCACCCCGATCTGCTGGAGTGTGTGAAGAGATCAATTCTGAGGACCCAAAGCCTCATGATCTCCACAGGGCAACAACAGGATAACCAAGAGGAGTTCAGTGAGAACCCAGTGATAGTGGAATAGCAGAAAACAGAGACTTTGAACCAGACCAATGACTCTTTGCGATGAACACTTGCAAGCAAAGATATCTGGATAAAAAGGGGAGTGGGGAGAGAAACCGTATTTAGCTAAAAAACTTTTCAACAACCTCGAGAGTTTTAGACCTCAAGAGTTTTAGACCTCGAGAGTTTTAGACCTCGAGAGGTTTAGATGGTCACAGATGGAATTTGTGAATAGTCTGAAGTTGGAAATCTGAAAAACAAGTAACCAAGGGATGGGTTTCCCAAAAACCACAAGTGTCTCCACCTCTCTAAGATGGAACTCACACACAGACTACAGCTTTCTCCAGCATGTTCCCTTTCCTTCTTAGAAGACTGCGTTACATTTGGTTTCCAAGAATTTTAAAAAGAACAGGTACAGGGGTGGGGATGTAGCTCCCTGATAGAGTTATTGCCTAGCAGGCATAGTTCCATCCTCAGCGTGGAAAAAAAAACACCAAATAGGTGTGGGTCCCAGTTTCATTTCTGTTGTTGTCATAAAATATTCTGACAAAAAGAAAAAAATAGCAGCATAGAGGAGGAAAGGTTTATTTGGCTTACAATTCCAGCTCCCAGCCCATCATTGTGCGGCAATACATGCAGGAAGTTGGAGCATCTACTCACATCACATGCACAACCAAGAGCAGAGAGAAATAAATGCACCCTTGCTTGCTCAGTTGTTTGTTTGTTTGTTTGTTTGTTTGTTTTTCCTGGCTGCATGTTTCCACTTTTACACAGTTTAGGACCCCTAGCCTAGGGAATGGGGCTACCCACAGTGGGCCGGGTGATGTGGGAGTCCCCTCTGTGTGCTGTGATCACCATTAATGAATAAAGAAACT
>LOJH01013703.1:2853-15313 GCA_001685095.1 Ellobius talpinus
GAGAGAGAGAGAGAGAGAGAGGAAGAAAGGAAGGTAGGGAGAGAAGGAAGGGAAAGAAAAGGCCCTGAAGTCCCAATCCTCCTACTTCTACCTCAAAAGTGCTAGAATGGCAGCCATAAGCGATGACACCAAACTAAAATACGCTTCCCCTTCTATTTTTTGAGGAAGGATCTCATATGGCCCAGGTTAGCCCCATACTCCTTCAACTCCTGATTCCCCTGCCTCTGCCTCCTATCTGCTGGGATTACAAGCACGTGCCATCTCAATCAACAGTGTCCTTGACACAGGAACCTGGACACCTTTAAGGCCAGGAAGAAACATCCCAGGTTCAAGACCAGCCTTGGTTACATAGTGAGATCCTGTCCCAAATTAAAAAGAAAAGACAAAAAGGAGCAGATTTGAGAGAGCTAGTGAGACAGCCTGGAGACATAGCAGGAGGGAGGTCTGTGGGAACACAGGCCATGAAACTTGCTGCAATGGAGTTCGGGGACCTAGAGACCTGGTGACAAGAATGCAGGCAGACTTGGGGGAACTAGAGCTGCAGTAGTGGGTGGTGGTCCACAGAGTGCACACGGGTCCCTGTAGGACATGGTGAGAGGCTTTGTACCTGAGGGCGCTGGAGTGCCATAGAAAGGTTCTTAGCAGGAGTGGGACAGCTTATAGTTTTGAGTTCTAGTTCAGAGACACTTACCATTCGTGATGCTGTTCTAGAGCTGTATAATTTGTTCTTCAGACCAAACACACTCACAATAAAAAGACAAACAAACAAATAATGTAATTTTAAAGTTAACAGACAAACATGCCTTTAATTCTAGTGCTCAGGAGGTGGAGGGAGGCAGATCTCTTTGAGTTTCCTGAACAATCTGATCTACATAGTGAAGTTCCAGGCCAGGCAGGGTCACCTAGTAAGACTTTGTCTCAAAAGACAAAAACCAAAAGAAATAAGGTGTGGTGACACTCGGCAGAGGCAAGAGGATCAAAGGCCAGCCTGGTCTATACAATGAGTTCCAGGCCCGCCAGGGCTATATAGCAAGACTGGAGAGAGACAGAGAGAATGAAGGAGGATAAGCCAGATCTAGGTGTAATCCCAGCAACCCAGAAAGTGGAGATGGATTTAGTTGTCTTAAGAAAGCACAAGGCTAAGCAGGGTGGTAGTGGTGCATGTATTTAGTCCCAGCACTTGGGCAGATAGATATCTGTGAGTTCGAGGCCAGCTTGATCTACAGAGCAAGTTCCAGGACAGCTAGGGCTACACAGAGAAACCCTGTCTTCAAAAAAATAAAAATTAAAAAAAAAAACCACCAAAGCAAGCAAACAAAAGAATGATTGTACCTGGCATGATGGTAACACCTTGAATCCCAGAACTCTGGAGGTAGAGGCAGGAGGATCTCTGTGAATTCCAGGACAGCCAGTGCTCGATAGAGCGATCTTCTTTCAAATGAAAAAGGAAAAGGGAATGGATGTGAGGCTTACGGAAAGCGGCTCCTTCCCCAGGTTTCCTAGTTTTGAGGTCAGAGCTTAAGGCTTGCCCATTTAATACTCACACACCCTCAGATATAAGATGATGCCGGCTTTGTAAGGCAGGCCAGCTGTGCTCAGAAAAGCCAAGACTAAAGCCGCTCAGCAAGAAAATGGCAAGGATGGGATCTGAACTCTGAACTCTCCCATCCAAGGCATTGCTGATGGCAAGAGATGCAGAGCAAGTCTCCTGCTGCTGCTCTCATCAGAAGGTGAATATCCAGGGAGCCGAGACCCATCATCTATCTTAAAAGCCCAACTGGGGCTGAAGAGATGGTTCAGCCCTTCAGAGGACTGACTGCTCTTCCAGAGACCACGGTTCAGTTCTCAGCATCCAAATGGCCCCTTACAACCATCTGTAACTCCACTTCCAAAGAATCTGATGGCCTCTTCTGGCCTTCTTGGGCACTAGGGACATATATGGTACACAGACACACATGCAGGCAAACACCCATACATATAAAATAAATAATTAAAAAAAAAGCCCAGCCAGTTTTGCTTCCTCTTTGTCTGCAGATTGTGGTGAGATGCTTGAACACAGACAGGACCAAGGCTAAGGAACGAGGGGCTATTCTGTGGACAGGAAGAAGGCATATTTCCATGCTGAGGTGCACCCCATATATAAAAGGAAACTGAGGGGCTAGAGAGATAGCTCAGAGGTTAAGAGGTTAAGAGCATTTCCAGAGGTCCTGAGTTCAATTCCCAGCAACCATATAGTGGCTCACAAGCATCTGTAATGAGATCTGGCTCTCTCTTCTGGTGTTCAGGTACACATACAGGCAGAACACTGTATGCATAATAAATAATTAAACTTGAAAACAAAAAGGAAACTGAGTAGGAGGATCAGCTGGGTTGATTGTACTGGGGCGGTGGGAACACCTGCATAAAGGTGGCAAGGACATGAAGGAATGCCAGCTTAGCTTCTGGCTGCCCTGAGTACCTCAGCCATACTCTTTTTATGACCCCCCCCTTCCCCAGCGTGGGTCTGACTCTTGCTCCGAGGCCACTGGTCTCTAGAGGCTAGAGGTGGGGAGAAGGGACACCGCAACGAGGAACTGAGCCAAATTACACCTCATAATGTTTATAGAAATTATGAGCATTTGGGCTGGCAGAATGGCTCAGTGAATACTTTTGTGAGTGCGCCTGACTGCCTGAGTTCAACCTACTGGTCAGACTGGTAAGAAGAGAACTGACTCTTGCCAAGTGCCCTCTGACCTCCACATGAGTGTCATGACACACCCAGAATAAGTGTAAATAAGTATAATAAAAAAATTTTAAAGAAATTAAAAATAGGCCAGCAATGTTGACCATACCTTTAAATCTGGGGAGGTGGAGGCCAGCCTGGTTTACAGAGCTAGTTCCAGGACAGCTCGTGCTGTTACACAGAGAAACCCTGTCTCAAAAAACCAAAAAAAAGAGAGAGAGAAAAGAAAGAGAAATTAAAAATAGTATTTAAAATAATTTAACAATTTATTGTTTCATACAGGGTCTGTATAGCCCATGCTGGGCTCAGATTTCAACAGTCTCCTGCCTCAAACTAGAGACTGCTAGAATGCCAGGTGGATGCCACCATGTCCTGCTAAATTAATTTTATAAAAGGTTTATGCCAGGTTGTGGTGGTGAACACCTTTAATCCCAGAATTCAGGAGGCAAGGGCAGGGGGATCTCTGAGTTGCAGGACAGTCTGGTCTACGTCTGTGTGTGTGTATGTATGTATGTCATGACCGTGAAAGGGCATTGCATTCCCTGGAGCTGGAGTTACAGGCGGTGTGAACTGCTCCTGTGGTCCTCTGCGAGAGCAGTGTTTGTTCTTAACCATCCCTTTTATTTTATTTTTCCTGGAGCTCAGGCCAGTCTCCTGGTGAGTTCCTGCTTTCACTTCCCAAGTGCTGCTGGGAGGACTGACTTGTGCCTTCATGCCCCATTTCCAGCCTTGTATTCCTCAATGAAACCTTTCTCATCAAAGCCTCCAGAAATAATAAATTCAAGCCTTCCTTTCTCCTCCCTGCCCCAACCTAAGACTGCTATCTTCTGCGTCTTCGGGTTCTTCCCCTCAGCCTCAGACAACCTTGGCACTTGTCCTTGCTTGCTGGTTTTTGGATCCTGGTATTTCTTTTCTTTTTCGAGATATCTCACACGAGATCTGCACAGCAGCCTGGTGGTGGTGGCGCACACCTTTAACCCCAGCACTTAGGCAGAGGCAGGCGGATCTCTGTGAGTTCGAGGCCAGCCTGGGCTACAGAGTGAGTTTCAGGATAGCCAGAGCTACACAGAGAAACCCTGTCTCAAAAAACCGAGAGAGAGAGAGAGAGAGAGAGAGAGAGAGAGACCTGCCTGCCTCTGCCTCCAGAGTGCTGGGTTTAAAGGTGCGCGCCACCTTGCCCAGCTTGTTTCTCTTTTCTGAGACTGTGTCTCACTCTGCAGCCCAGGCTGGCCTAGACTTCTTAGATATCCTCCTGCCTCAGTCTTCCTGGTTATGCAGGAAATGGGGCTATAAGACCAGGACTTGGGAGACTCAGTAAGAATTGCTAAAAGATCAGTTTAGGTTATACAATGGGTTACAAACTAGCTTTATCCACAGTATGAGACTTTGTAAAACCACTCACCACCCACCCAAAAAAGTTAATAATAAGAAAGTCAGCTGGGGATGTAGCCCCTTAGTAGAGCATTTACAATGCCCTGGGCTGTATGTGTATGTGTAACACACATACACAAACCAAGAGGGCCATCCTTTGGAGGCAACCACAGGCTATTCGTGCACCTCAATAGCAATGCAGGCTGGTCTCTGTCACTTCCTGTGCGTTTTGGGGCTGGCTAGGTGGAGAGAAGTGAGAAGGGACCACTTTTTATTTCCCTAGCTTTAAATCCGATTTGCATCAGCCTGGGCTCAAAAGACCTAACTAAATAAACAGCATTAAAAGAACGTTTTTTGTCTTTTTTTAATCCGGCTTGGATAGAATATGGGCTCCAGAAACTTCGGAGTTTTTTATTTTAATCTCTAAAAATATCAGTTGACTTAAAAGAAATACTGTCGTCTCAACAGACTACCAGAAAAATCCACCACCGCTGTGGCCACCAGCGACCGGTTTCCCATCCCACTATCCCACTGCTGTCTTCTGCTGAGCTTGCCCCTCTCAGTTACATTATTCAACCTTGATCTCCCCATTTTATCTTGAGTGTCTTCAAGATTAATCTTACTTTTTTTTCACTAGGTGGCCGTGGTACAAAAATTCACATTTGTAGATCAGAAAAAGGGTGAGAATTCCTTTTTCTCCAACTTTCTGTCTCTCTCGGGGTATGGTAGGACTGGGGTGGCGCGTGACGAAGCCCATCCTCACCACCCCACATACACGACACACCAGGTTGCTGGAGACTACCCCCTTCCCCACCGCAGAGGAACTATTGCGCGCACTGCGCAGACTCCCCGCTGCAGTGAGCGTGGTTCGCGGAGGCCCCGCCTCCTCTTTCCTCCCGCCCCTACTCAGCTGCTTCAGCAGAAGCTGGGGCTCCACCGAGGTAGCAGCCGCCGCCGGAGTAAGACCGGGGTCGTATTAGGGAGGGGGCTGGGTGCGGGACTGTGGGGACCGGGAGGCCGCGATGGCCCCGGGCTGTGAGGCTCAGGTGTCTGGTCAGATAGGTCTACCTGGGACTAGGCGGACGCTCCACCTGGAACATTCCCGTGAGTCATCCCAAGGCTGAGAAGAACCGGGCACAGAGATTCCGGGCTCCACAGGCCCCCAACTAGGAATGTATTTTTGGAATAATCTAGATTCGAGCTCAGCAGGGAACAAAAAGGGTTGCCGATGGGGAACAACGTGGGTGCTAATGACAGACAAGCTGAAGGCTTTGAAAGGTGGCAGGATGACGGCACTGGAGTGATAAAAAAAAGAAAAGCAGATTCGTTGGTCCTTCAGGGATTTCAACATCCCTGCTGACCAGCGACCAGCTTCCTCCTTATGGGGTGACTGGCATAGGGCCAAGGGCCCCCGTGATCTTCGGATAAAGGGTTTTGGTGGATCTCATAAGCTCAAGAACATCTACTTTTCTGCGATACCCCTGAAAGCCCAGACCGCCCCACATAGTGCCTGCCTTTTGTTTTCCCTAGCCTCCAGTCCCCAACACACCCACCTTGCCGCCTCGGCTCTGCAGTCTCCCAGCTGCCAGGCAATATGAAGCCTAAACTGATGTACCAGGAGGTAGGAGGATGGGATGCCTAGCGGGGAGGGCTGGGTGTTTTGAAGGGTAGGAGACCCACCAAACCATCCTGTTACTCCCACTCCCCCATCATCCCTTCCTAATCCTACAGCTGAAGGTCCCTGTGGATGAGCCTGCAGGAGAACTGCCCATGAATGAAATCGAGGCATGGAAGGCAGCAGAGAAGGTAGGAATAAGCTGCTCCCCTTGAACTTTCTCAAACTGTTGTGGTGACCAGCCTTGTGTAGCCTTCTGACAACTCCTTTCCCCTCCCCCACAGAAAGCCCGCTGGGTCCTGCTGGTCCTTATCCTGGCGGTGGTGGGCTTTGGTGCCCTGATGACTCAGCTGTTTCTATGGGAATATGGGGACTTGCATCTGTTTGGACCCAACCAGCGCCCAGCCCCCTGCTATGACCCCTGCGAGTAAGTGGAAGGAGAGCTGGATGGTGGATGGGAGGTGCCAGCCCAGAGGCACTTAAGCCTGCAAGAGTACCACGCGCTTTGGTGTACCCAGTGCTGTGATGAGGGGGTTGTGTGTGCCCACGTCCATGCCCACTCCCCCCCTTGCTGTTTCCATGGCAGCCACAGCGTCATCATCCTTTATACAGGTCTGTGAACACATGCACAGCATCCCTCATCTACATCTACACACACACACCATGCATCCCTCCCACACCTCTAGACACACCAGTGGCACACACATACCAGACTTCCATCCACATCTGGGAACCAGCAGAGTCTTTCTGTCCCGACCTGTCGTCTCTGGCCCTCTGTGACTGACAGATGTCCTCCATACCTTTAGAGCTGTGCTGGTGGAGAGCATTCCTGAGGGTCTGGAGTTCCCCAACGCTACCACGAGCAACCCCTCCACTAGCCAGGCCTGGTTGGGCCTCCTTGCCGGTGCTCATAGCAGTCTGGACATCGCGTCCTTCTACTGGACCCTCACCAACAATGACACCCACACTCAAGAGCCCTCTGCCCAACAGGTACCCACAAGCCTCTCTTACCACCACCCCTTCCCCACCACGTCCCAAACTGACTGGGAATAGTGATAATGAAGGGGGAGGGACTTCCTGCCACCCTGGAGACAAGTGGGAGTGTCCTACAGGCTAACTGGACACAGGTGTTTAGTAATAGCTGACTTCATACAGCCTTCTGAAGGAAGGGTGGTGTTTTGGAGTTCTGATTATCTGGAGGCCTCTAAATGTCAAGGAGCAACTTTGGTTATGATGAATTGGGCTTGAAGATGTCACCCTGAATCCATCACACAAAGAAGGAACAAGACCAGCCCAAGCCCCGCTGCCACCTTCCTTGCTGTGTGTGACCTTAGACAGTTCCCCTCTCCTCCCAGGCTTCCCTCACCTTATCTGAAAATTGCAAAGGGCATATGCTGCTCCACTGCTGGGCTCCTGTGAGGACGTGGTGGGCTTAATCTGTGCACATTTAGTCCAGTGCCTGGAACAGACTCAGCTCTTTCTGAGTGTTTACTGTTAAAATATGATTGTTATAGGCTAGGCTGTGGTGGCACACGCCTTTAATCCTAGCACTCAGGAAGCAGAAAGGCAAGCAGATTTCTGGGAGTTCAAGGCCAACCTGGTATACCGAGTGAGTTTCAGAACAGCCTGGGCTACACAGAGAAACCCTGTCTGCAGGATGTGTGTGAGGAGGAGATGTGATTGTTAAGCCTGGCATGAGGGTGCTCATCTGGAATCCCAACATTCTGGAAGCTGGTCCTTGTGGCGCATGCTGATAGTTCCAGCTACTTGGAGACTGAGGCAGGAGAATCACAAGTTTAAGTCTTGCTGCAGCTTCAAATCAAGTTTATGATCAGCCCGAGCAACTTAAAGAGATTCTGTGTTCAAGTAAAATAGAAAAGCCTGGGAAGACAGCTCAGCAGGTAAAACTGCTTACCACACAGACCTGACAACCTGAGTTCAACCCCAGGAACCCACAAAGGAAATAACTGACTCCTGAAAGTTGCTCTCTGACATCCACATGTGTGTATACATACATACATACATACACACACATATACACAATAATAAAATCTTTACAAAAAGGAGAGTGTTAGCCAGGTAGTGGTGGTGCAGGCCTTTAATCCTAGCACTCAGGATATAGAGGCAGGCAGATCTCTGTGAGTTTGAGGCCAGCCTGGTCTACAGAGTGGGTTCCAGGACAGCCAGGGATACACAGAGAAACGTGTCTTGAAGAAAAAAAAAGGGGGACTGTGTATGTAACTCTGGAGTAGAACACTTGCCTGTCATGCGCAAGGCTCTGCATCAGCACCACGCATTCAAAGAAAGATGAAGGGTTTTGGTGTCATAATCTGTGAATCCTCTAAGGTTGAAGTGAAGTCTGTTCGTTCTTATGGGGGAACCTGTGAGGCTGATATTGGAGTACTGGCTGGCCCAGCCCCTCAGTAACTGTCTCCCACAGGGTGAAGAGGTTCTCCAGCAGCTCCAGGCTCTGGCACCTCGAGGTGTGAAGGTTCGCATCGCTGTGAGCAAACCCAACGGACCTCTGGCTGACCTGCAATCCCTGCTACAGAGTGGTAAGCTGGAAACACAAGGGTGGCGGGCCTGAGGCTGCCCATGCTGGCCCCTGACTGCTGCCCCTGCTGTTGGTCACAGGTGCCCAAGTCCGCATGGTGGACATGCAGAAGCTGACCCATGGTGTCCTGCACACCAAGTTCTGGGTGGTGGATCAGACCCACTTTTACCTGGGCAGTGCTAACATGGACTGGCGCTCTCTAACCCAGGTCTGTGTGTACCCTGCCCACCTTCATTGTTTCCTCCTGCACTTCCCTATACTGTGGTTCAGCCCTCTGAACCTTGTTCCTACAGCAGCTTAGGGCTCCCTCTGAGTCCTGCTGGCAGCTACCAGGACACAGAGCACTGGAGGTCCTATCCACTTACCTGGCCTTCATTGTATATTCCTTGTGTGTATTTGAAGCCCATCTCTGACCTGGGGGACTCTGGGAATGTGGGGGTAACAGGTAGGTTTCCCGGATGCGCAATTCAGTGTGGAGCCTGGCTTATCACCAGGCAGCTACAACTCAGAGAGTCAGGGCCAGGATGGGAAAGAAACAAAGACCAGGGTGAGATGGTGGTACAAGCCATGTCAGGGTGGGATGGGGGTGCAGGCAGAGGGTCATGGGTGGGGTGGGGGTAAAGGCAAAGATCAGGTACAAAATGGGGGCCTAGGTGGAGGTTTGAGGGTGGGATGGGAGTACAGGGAGAGGATCCAGCATGGGATGGAGGTACAGACAGAGGGTGTGGGCAGGATAGGGGTATAGGCAGGTAGAGGGTCAAGTGAGGTGGGATTGAGGGAAAGCATAGGCAGGAGCTCGGAGATGAAGTTGGAAGGTGTCAAGGGCAGGGTGGTCAAGGATAGGATGGGGAAGTTGAGGCAGAGAGAGGATCTAGGGTGGAATGAGAAGACACAGGCAGAGCTCAGAGCTGGAATGGGGGAACACAGCAGGCTGACTGTAGCAGTCTAAAGCAGACATCTGACCCAACCTGGGGTCTTCAGGAAGGGTCCCCAAAGGAGGAGATAGCTAAATCTGCCTGAGGCATCAGCAGGGACCAGCACAAGAGGGACTGACTCAGAACAGACACGACTCTAATTCACCCCAGTGAATACTTCCCTTGACTCCTCGTCTCAACAGCTATACATGGACATGCTAAAGACATAGCATTCCCATGTGCTTGTCTTCCTTCCCAATGAGGCCTGTTGAGAGCCCAGGAAAATGCCTGGCACAGTCTGGGGAGCCAACACCTGAGCCTGAGCTGGAGCTGGCTGGCATAGGGCAGAAGCAACAGGTGCAAAGTCTCAAGAAACAAGTAGCTCCCTGGACTTAGTGCTGTAGGCCTGCACCTGCCTATTGTGTGTAAGGCCCTAATTTCAGTACCCAGTGCCCCAAGAAAATAAAAGCCATGCAACTTTGCAATGACTGAATGTTTCTTCAAAACAGAAGTAAGTTTGTGGCTATACTTTTAAGTTCTAGGATGTTAGCACTTCAGAGTGGAGGTGCGGGGAAAGATTGGGTGACAGAGTTGACTGAGGCAGCAGGTAGAACATGACAGCCATCATCAGTGAGCACCAGAGTCCCCAGGCTCAGCACTGCTCTCCCACAGGTCAAGGAACTGGGTGTGGTCATGTACAACTGCAGCTGCCTCGCTCGAGACCTGACCAAGATTTTTGAGGCCTACTGGTTTCTAGGGCAGCCCAGTAGCTCCATCCCTTCTACCTGGCCACGGCCCTTTGACACCCGCTACAATCAAGAGACACCAATGGAGATCTGCCTCAATGGCACCCCAGCTCTGGCCTACCTGGCGGTAAGTTGGGGGAAATGGGTCCTCACGTGCTCCTGGCCACACGTCGTCACTTGCGGCCTCCATCAAGGCCTACCTGGGGATTGTTAAAGGGGGAAGACTGGACTTCGCCCTTGGTTAAAAACTTGGGCTATTTCTCAAGCTCCTTCAGCACTGGATTCCTCTGGGAAACAGATATCCTGGCATTTCCAACCTCTGTGTGAAGGACACATGGGTCCAGATACCCCTTGATGATGTCTAAATGAGCCACAGTAGCTCTTTCCAGCTACTGATTTACTTAGTTTACGAGTCAGGGTCTCATGCAGCCCACGCTCGCCTTGAGTTATGTACTATGGATGATCTTGAACAACTTTGCTGGGGGTTTTGGGTTTTGATTTTGTTTTGGAGACACATTCTCTCTATGTAGCCCTCACTGGCCTGGAACTCACAGAAATCCATCTGTCTTTGCCAGCTAAGTGCTGAACTTGAAAGCATGGGCCATTGTGCCCAATCTTCTTTTTTTTTCCAAAATTTGTTTTATTGACCAAACATGGTGGTATACACTTTAATCCCAGCATTCAGGAGGCAGAGGCAGGAAGATCTCTGTCTACCTATTGACCAGGCCAGCCAGGGCTGCATGATGAATCCTGTCTCATAAAAAAAAAAAAAGGTAGAGAATGATTGGGGAAGACACCTGCTGTAGACCTCTTACCTCCATACAAGCATGTATGGATAAATACATACATGTGCTTGTGCATTCATACAGGCACACACACACACACACACACACACAGCACATGGTGTACCTCATTATTGTCCTTTTTTTTTTTTCCAAGACAGGGTTTCTCTGCTGTCCTGGAACTCACTTTGTATACCAGGCTGTCCTCGAACTCATAGAGCTCCATTTACTTCTGCCTCCCAAGTGTTTGGATTAAAGGTGTGTGCCACCACCACCCAGCTGTTCTTTTTCAAAAATTCTTCATTGAGTATGTGTGTATGTATAGGTATGCACATGAGTGAAGGTGCCCATGGAGGCCAGAGGCACTGGCTTTCCCTGAAGCTGAAGTTACAGGGTCTGTAAACTGTCCCATGTGGGTGCTGGGAGCTGAACGCCAATCCTCTGCAAGAACAGGACACATACTCTTAACCACTAAGACAGCCCTTCTTTATTTATTTCTTGAGACAAAGTCAGGCAACCCTGGAACTTTCTGAACTTCTGACACTCCCGCTTCTAATTCCCAAGTGCCAGCACCAAGAGTGCTCACCTCTTTTTCTTTTGGAACAGGTCTGTGTAGCCCAAGCTTACACCCATCCCTTGATCCTCCTGCCTCAGCCTCCTGAGTGATGGACTGTAGGCGAATTTGCCACCATCTGCACTGACTCTTTCATAGGGCAGTTACTGAATGTGATAGACAAAACTACTGATTTCAGGGGCTGGAGAGACGGCTCAGTGGTTAAGAGCACTGACTGCTCTGCCAGCGGTCCTGAGTTCAATTCCCAGCAACCACATGGTGGCTCACAACCATCTATAATGAGATCTGGTGCCTTCTAGGATTCAGGTACGCATGCAGGCAGAACACTGTATACATAATAAATAAATTTAAAAAAAACTACTGATTTCAGCTATTGCTATGTTTTTCAGCTGAGGAAGGCAGTTTGGGGCTTCCTGTCTTACCCCTTGAGTAAGTCATCAAGCCCAAAGTCATGGTCATGAGTCATGGATATAGGGAAACAAGATCTTGGGTGCCCTTTGTAACCATTGTTTTCCAAAGCGATGAACACTTCCTTCTTCCATGGCCACTTCTACTTTTAGACTTGTAGTTTCCTCGGGACCCAAGCAAAGGACCTGTTGTGACCCCTGACACATGAGGAGTTGCCTGGTCAGGACTGAATGTGAAAATAGAGCAAAATCTCTACATTAGTTGCCTGAAGGTATCACTAAAACCCTGTCTCTAGCCAGGTGAAGTGGCACCTGCCTGTAATTCTAGCACCAGGGAGAGTGGGAGCAGGACGATCAAGAGTCCCAAGTTATACTGGCTACATAGGAAATTACAGACCAATTAGACTACATAAGATCCTATCTCCAATAAAACCAACCAACCAAAAACAACGACAAAATCATAAGGAGCTAGGGGAATGGCACTGGCTGTAGAAATATGAGGGCCTGAGTTCAAATCCCCAGAACTCACATAAGCCTGACATAGTCATGCACATCTGTAATCCCAGCTCCATAATCCCAGCTCCCCTGGAGATATGGTGGCAAAGAGACCCTGCCTCAAACCAAACGGAGGCAAGAACCAACACGCGAGGGTGTCCTCTGACCTCCGTGCACACGCTACGGCACATGTGCAATGAGCAGTCACATCATGTATCATATGTATACATACACCGAGAGAGAGAGAGAGAGAGAGAGAGAGAGAGAGAGAGAGAGAGAG